>LR750180.1:566782-620381 GCA_902729485.2 Mus minutoides | reverse complement strand
TTTTTGTTTTTTTTTTTTTTTTTTTTTTTTTTTTTTTTTGGTTTTTTGAGACAGGGTTTCTCTGTATAGCCCTGGCTGTCCTGGAACTCACTCTGTAGACTAGGCTGGCCTCGAACTCAGAAATCCACCTGCCTCTTGCCTCCCAAGTGCTGGGATTAAAGGCGTGCACCACCACTGCCCGGCCCGTGAGATCTTTCTTGCCCAACACGATAGCAGGGCTTGTCTTTTCTCTACACTGGGAAATTAAGGGCTAAGCTTGTGGTCAGAGTTTCAGGATAAAAACAAAGTAAGTATGTGCTCTGCAAATTTTAAATCCAGATAAGGCAGAAAGAATTCTTCCTGTGACCAGGTCTGGTCCATGGGACAACTGACCCAGGATGCAGGCAGAAAGCCGGACTGGGCTCTCATAGTCTTTCCTTTCTCCTGTTTTCTTTCTGGCTTCTTGGAGAGCTTCTGGGGAAAGGTAACAAAAGGTATATGGCGATCTACCTGTTTATCAAAAAACGTACACTGGATCCCCAACAGGACATGTGTTATACCCACCATCAATTCTCAGGGGTGCACTGGTGTTGTAGGATGGTAAAGCTTGATGTCCAGGCAAAATAATGACACACAGGGTGACTATCCGTAATTATGATGCTCAGAATCCTTAGCTGTGATCACCCATAACAGTGACCCTCAGAAGCCTTAGATGCGATAATCTCTTAACTGTGATGCTCAGAAGCCTTCCATGAACATCTTTAATAATGGCTCCAATCTTCATCAAGACTCTAACCTCAAAAGTTGGATTTTAGGCTTGATATTTGGTTCTTTAACTTGTTTCTAGAATAGTCCTAATGAAAAGCTCCCTCCCCCAAATACCCAAGTGTTTTGCTATCTCCCTAGGAAATAGAATGAAACAAAATTCATTTTCCTCTCTACCAGCAATGCTTGTAAACTGTACAAATCCCAGGAAGACCATACATTAAATTTATCTTAATGTTGCTAATTGGACCAAAAATGTTATTTGTTTCTTATTAAGGCTTTGAAAAAGAAGTAAATTCTACCTGTTCAATAGCTTTCTTATCTATTCCCTTTGGTCCCAACAGAATAGAAAAGAATATTCAATGGGGCCTTGAAAAATGACTTCTTTCTTTTGGAAAGATTATTTGACAGCGTCTGGCCCTGTACCTTCCTTCTGGTTTTTTTCTGATAACCAGGAGCTCTTCCTGGTTGCTTTTATTTGCTAATGAATTTTCTTTCCTGATCATTGCTCTTACCTACAAACACATGACTTCTAATGTCCTTCTGGCCTAATGGACTTGTAAACAACTTACCTTATCCAAACCCGAAGGAAAAAAATAAAATCATAAATTAAATAATGTTTGCACCCTTTCCGTACCCCCTGCATATCAAACACAGTTCCCTTGGCTTCCCCTTGGTTTGAACTAATCATAAAATTCCCATCTTCCAACAAGCAAGGGCATAGAGGGATGTACAACAAAGAGATTAGCCGCCTACTAGCATATTCATGAAGGTCTTGCGTATGATCTGAGAAGTCTGTAAGTTACTTACAATCTCTGCAATTTACAAATATTCAAATACTCTGGTGTCTGAGGAGAAGATGCCCACATGTTTATTTATTGCACAGAGGCAAAAGCTGATGTTGCTGTTTTTGCGTCCCTTCCCTTCCCACCCCAGATCAAGGACAGCACAGAAACCTTGGGAGAATTGGAGACTTGTTCCAGGGGAAAGAATCTAAACACTTAAAATCATTAAAGGTCATAAGATTAATCTCTCACCCTTAATCTTAGGCAGGCGATACACAAGGTAACACACGGCAGTTTCAACAAACGAGCCCTATTTCCCCTTGATTCCTAAATGGTCAGTCCTGACCCAGCACCTTTTCCCTAAATTGAAGGGATTAGAGAAGCTAGCAAGGCTCCGCTCATATGATACCATCGGCAAGTTCTGACCAAGGAAGGAAATGTGGTCAGAGCTCCTTCCATATGCTGAAGGTAAAGACTGAGGAAAAATGCTCACCCTGAGCAACCGGGAGTGAGCTGCATCTACCCACGCCATGTAGGGGGTTGGAATCATAGACTCTGGACATAAGACTTATAAAGGGTCTGTCTGCTCTCACCTTTTCTGTTTTCCACACAGCCTACCTGCTACATTGTTCTTTTTTCTGTTTTTCTATTGCTATCAAAATATAGTTCCATATATATCACTGCTCTCAACAGCTGAGCATATATTCTCACATATATACTCCCATATACACACATACATGCACACTCATATACACATACATACACACTTATAACACTTTCAGGCACATCACTCACAAATGAACACTCAACTCACATATACTTAGACACATATTCACACACTCATATATACACACATACTCGTACAACACTCTCAGACACACACTCACATACACAGACTCACAAGCATTCACACAAACTCACACACACATACACCACTTACAAACTCACACTCATACTCTCACACAGGCCTTACTTTTTGACATCTTGTGTCACCTCGTTACACATTTCCTTCCTCCCCTTCCCTCCAGTTATGTCTAATGGTGTGCCAAACAGTCAACAAGTCCAGGCCATGTGTGTGAGCATCCCTTCAAAAATCCCTCTTCAGGCAATGTACTATGCAGCAAAGTGAGGCTGGGCCTTTCCAAGGCATGTGAGGCCACTACACCCCTTAAAGCACCGCCATGATGGCTTGGGAGACATTTCTCTCCAGACCTGCCTCAAGCCTTCGTGTTAAACAGAAGAGCACAGTCTGTCTCCTCGTGTCATATTTAGACACTTCTTGTGGGCTCTTGGCCCTACCTGAGTTCTCATCTGTGTGATTTTGAACACTCATTGTGCTCTGTGCACAGGAGGAATGCACACACACGCTGCTGAATGCACTGGACACAGCCTGTCCCTGCAGGCGACGGGCATCTCTGTTCAGCTTTGCTGTTGACAAGCAGCCAGGGCCACAATCTGACACCGCTCTCCACTCTGTGTCATTTACTTGACACTTCACTCTATTAGCACAGAAAATGAACTCATAATTAAGTGTGCTTTTTTATATAAGATTCTTCTGTCATGCAACCTACCTCAAACACCAGAATTTGTAGAGTCAAGAGAAAAATCTATATTGAGTGTATGGCAGTATCCCAAGGGCAATGCTATCATCTATTGAATGCAATGGAGAGAACTCTCCCTCTGAAGAACCTACATGCAAACCTTAGTCGGCAGTGCTGTGTGCTCCGACTCACATGACAGTGCTGTGCCTTCCAACTCACGCGGGTTTACATTAGTGGGCAGTTCTGTGCCTTCCGACTCATGTGGCAGTGCTGTGCCCTCTGACTCACGTGGCTTTACATTAGTCCTCAGTGCTGTGCCCTCCGACTCACGTGGCAAACATTAGTGGGCAGTGCTGTGCCCTCCGACTCACGTGGCTTTACATTAAGCATGGTTTCAAGCCATTATGCTTCAGGGGTCTCTCTGCAGTGCAGGATAATGACAGTAAGTCCTCAAAGGTTTATTTGGTATGAATGCTTCACAATTACAAGGTTCTTAGATGAGTAACTGACACAAAGTCAGCCTTAAGTAAAAGTAAATGCTAAATTGATAAACACACACACACACACACACACACACACACACACACACACACACATTGTTAGTGATGGGAGTTACCCAGTGAGGAGGAGCAGGGAGCTCTTTGTACACATCTTCCTGTCAGACACACTTGCATGTACCCTCACCCACAACCTCATCCATCCAGACACCCTCACCCACAACCTCACCCATCCAGACACCCTCACCCACCTCACCCATCCAGACACCCTCACCCACAACCTCACCCATCCAGACACCCTCACACATAACCTCATCCATCCAGACACCCTCACACATAACCTCATCCATCCAGACACCCTCACCCACCTCATCCATCCAGACACCCTCACCCACAACCTCACCCATCCAGACACCCTCACACATAACCTCATCCATCCAGACACCCTCACACATAACCTCACCCATCCAGACACCCTCACCCACCTCACCCATCCAGACACCCTCACCCACAACCTCACCCATCTAGACACCCTCACACATAACCTCATCCATCCAGACACTCTCACCCACAACCTCACCCATCCAGATACCCTCATCCACAGCCTCATCCATCCAGTCACCCTCACACATACCCTCATTTCTGGGTAAGACATGCAAAGAAGGGTCACTCACCCATTTTATAGAAACACGGGGCTCATACAGAATCAACTGACTAATGACAAAGCTAGAATTTGAGGATAGTCTGAATATTCATACAACACCATACACATAACATTAGTAACAACAGAAAGAGCTACAACCAACCCCATTGCTCACGGGCAGCCTACTCAATATTCTATCTGTGGTCACCACAACAGGGTAATAACCAAAGGTCATGGTCCTCGCCCTGAACAACAGCAGGTATAGATTTATCTCTCTAAATGGTGCAGTAGGTGGTTTTTTTACCCTAAGAAAGAAAATCTGAAATCACTATGTAAGGAACACAACCTATTGATCTGAACTGGAAGGACTTGGTGGTTCTATGGCTAAGGTGGAGACAGATGAGGGCGGCTGTCTCCAGGATTCCTTACTTCATTATCAGTGGGTCTCCGCTAAGGAAATAAAGGAATCTGAAACTGTTTCCAACCTGCTAGTTCATGTGAATACGCACATGTGTGCATGTGTGCGTGAATGGCTGTATGCTTGTCACTGTATGTGTGTGGAGGATAGAACACATCTTCATACATTAATTCTCTTCTGCCATGTGGGTCCTAGAGATTAGATTCAGATAATCAGGCTTGGTGGCAGGGACCTTCACACACTGAGCCACCTCTCCAACCTGCTTTCAACAACTGACCTAGAAAGTCTCTGATGTGACACACAGTGACGGGAGAGATGGAGAAGACGTCAGAGGAGAAAGGAGGAAAGCAAACTGTGCCTCGGGAGGCCACCAGCAGACAGCTCTCTGGGCACCATGGCTGTGAAAAGCCTTTAAGAATGCCAAGCATCTCTTTCCCCCAAAGGCTCCTCTTTTCTGTCCCTCCATCCATCACCATACCACCCCCACCCCTCCCATGCTCCTCAGGCCTGTCTGAACATGCATGTTGATAGATAGCAAGAGTGTCTTCCAGCAGGTTCCACCCTTGAGGATCACAGATGGTGAGATGGCCTGCAGCCATTCTCTCACCCAGCACTGGGCTCAAGTGTCTAGGCCGCATTCAGCATAATCCTTCCCAGCTGAACTCACACAGGAGACCATTCAGAGCCATGAGCTTCCTCTGGTGTTGCTATCACAGTTCTCCATCACTGCCTGCTTAAGGAAACATTAAATGGATGCCAGACAGGCCACTGCCTTACATATCCATCCTCTGCAGAGCTGTGCGGACCAAAATCCAGCCTAAGAGATGCATGGTACATATGTGGGCTACCTGCACATGTGGTATGCAAGGTTACCTCTCTGGGGACCAGATGACCTTCTCAGCCAGGGTAAGTGGCAAGAGGGAAGGGATCAGGTAGTTATCAAATGCCTGCTGACGGTGGAGGATGGATGAAAGATGCACAGGACCAGGGTCCTGAACACAAGGTCCTCCTTGGTCACTGTATCATGGTCTTTAAAACTGCTAAACATTCTCCTCCCCCAAGGGCAGGTGTGAGCAGCAACCCCCTGCTGTAGTGAAACACAGAGGTTCTAAATCCTGGTTCACCAAATACATTAGCTTTGTGACTACATTTAGGTTATTTGGCTTCACTAACCCTTGGCTTCCTTTCATTGAAACAGGAAAAATAATCTGGGCAGTCACACATGCCTTTAATAACAGCAGAGGCAGGCAGATCTCTGAATCTGAGGCTAGCCCCTTCTACAGAGTGAAGAAGCCAGGGCTACACAGAGAAACCCTGACTTGAAAAACAAAACAAAACAAAATAAGACAAAACAAAACAATCACAACCAGGAAAAATAACAGCTAATTTGAAAGGCTGTTGGATATTAATCAACATCATACAGGCAGAGTGTTAAAACCACTTAACTAAATTTAAACAATTTAAGATTGCATTGTTCTTCTGTTTCTCTCTCTTTCCCTTTCCAATGGTTATATAAACCCCATCATCCTTTGTCTCAGGGATCCCAACTCCTCAGAAAATAACAGGAAGCAGACAGCGAAGGTTCTTGATCCTAGAAACACTAACATCCACGTAAAGGGGATGCCGGGTGGCAGGAGACAAGCTGAGGCAGATGCTGATCTATAATAACCAACAATATCAAAGGCCAAGTGAGTAGATGCTGACACAGACAGACAGAAACTGCAATACCATAATGTTATGAATATGCCAGCTCCTCCACAAATCTATGAATTTAGTGTAATTCCATAAAATATTAGAATGTTCAAGCCAGTTACAAAGGTATGTACAAGAACAAAGAGCCCAAAATGACCAGAACATTCTTGAAGAACAATGACGATACAGAAGCTAAGGGCTGTGTGGTACTGACACAAAGACCAAGGGACCAGTTAGATGGCGGAGAGTCTCTAGCAGGTGTCCGTAAAGACATCTCTCATTTGCCATCTTTCCATATATGTGTAGGTTCATTTACAGACTCTCTGTTGGGTCTTCTCATCTTTGTGTCAGTGCTATGCCACCAATATATATTTGTGCACACAAAGATACATTGCTTATCAGAATTCTCTTCTTATTTTTGGAGATAGGGTCTCCAGCTGTGTCCCAGATTTCTTGACTTAGAAGACACTATGTAGCAGAGGCTGGCTTCAAACCCATCCTGTCTCAGTCTCCCAAAGCCTGGAATTACAGTCATGAGTCACCACTCCCAGAAGAAAGCAATTTTATAATAAACACCAAAACACATATGAGTGAGCAGACAGAATATTGGCAAAGGTCTACAAATCAATTAAAAAGAGAAAAAACAACCCAAAATCAAAATGAGTTAAAGCTAAGAAGAAACAATTAAGAAAGGATGATATAAAAAATAACAGATTCAATGAAACCTTCTCAGCCTAATTAACTTGCCATGAATTTAAACGGAAGCACTGAGTTCAATTGTATGCACACCATTAGTTGACTTTGGAGAACATAAAACTAAGTGTTTATGAAGGTGTGGAACAGGACCCACACTTACACTACCAATAATGCTATTCTATCTTAGAAAGTAAGTTGGTATTTGTGTGGTTAACATTTTTCTCTGTATTTTTTGTTTTTCAGCTATTATAAACCTTCTTCTGGCCCCCGTGGGCACTGTACTCAGATGGTGCACAGACACTCATATGGAGAAAATGTATGTAAACATAAAATAATAAAATAATAAAATAAAAACAGAGATGGTATGACTCTCTAGCAATGTAATTCTTAGACATAAGTGCCGAGGGGCTGGGGAAATGGCGCAGCCGTTAAGAGTTCTTGCTGCTCTTGCTGAAGACTTGTGTTCAATTCCCGGAATACACATGGTAGCTGATGGATATCTGCGACTTCTGTCCCAAGGCATCCAATGCCCTCTTCTGGCTTCTGTAGGCACAGGATGTATAGGCATACATCAGGCAAAATACTCACGCACATAAAATTTAAAAATTTAAGTAAATATATGTGCATTTGGCTCCTCTTTCATGCACACCCCAGAGTTATATGAGCTGTTTGGCATAAGTTTTCGTAATTGTCCCACATTACAACCAACCTAAAGATCTATTAACAGTAAACAGACAAACCAACGCTGGATAATTCACACATGGATTTACTACACCAGGGTAAAAATGAATAAACAGACTAATGTATTCATGTGTACACATTCACAAGCCAGAGAACATGAAGAAAGTCAGCTGTAGAAGGTTGCACAGAGAGGATGCATAAATACAATTTTGAAATTGCGTAGTTATGGGGGGAAACTACTGTTATTCTAATAAAGGAATATAGCAGTAAGAGAACTCCCAATGGCCCACTGCTATACCCGCAGATCAGCACACACATCAACCCTCGCCGGAGACACTTCTTTGTGCAGTACATTGGGTTAACATAGAGACCCACATAGCTCTCTACATGTGGAGCTATCGATTCTCTATGGGATGCCTTCCTCGAACCCTCCTCTCAGAAAGAGAGAATGGGAAAGAGAATGCAGAAATATTGTAGAAGTCAGAAGTAGTGGATGACTCCAGAAACAGTGTGCTCCAGACACAATAGGACCAATGCACGTAAGAACTCACGGAGACTGTACCCAGACCTGCACAGGGTCCAAGCCAGGTGGGGTCTCAGCACTGAGAGAACGTAGACAAAGGCTCCCAGCCCTAACTAACAGCTATTTGCAATTAACACCTCCTGACAAAGGGAAAGCCAGGTATCTCCAGTGGAGAGACACTGAGCATATCAACCACACTCCAGGGAGAACCCCATGACCAGGAGTAGTTGACCAATACAAAGAATGAAAAAGTCTGTGATGGTTTGTGGATGTTTGTGTCATTTCCTTTGATTTTGGCAAGTTTTTGTCATATTGTTTGTTTTGATTTCCATTTTTTTGCATCTTTTTTGTTTTAAGAGACCAGCAGACAGACAGAGGGAAAGGACATGAAGCAGGGTGAGCAGGGAAATAGGGAGGATCTCAGAAGTTGGGAGGGAAAAGCATGATCAAAATATACAAAAACTTCTAAATAAAAATAGTGGAACTCTAACATTACTGTGTTAACAGAACTCGTAGATAATAGGATAGAATTATAAAGTAAGGCAAGATACAGACAAGCATGAAAATTCCCTTCCTTGACAGAAAACAGAAAAAGCATAGCCAGAGACCTGATGGGATTTCCAGCAGAAATGGCCAAATTCTTTCTTGAGTTAGCGGTAGCAGCTTGGATATTATTTCCCACATTTGTTGTAATATATATACACACACACATGTATATATTCTCTTATATAAGTAAAATATTTAAAGGGTTTTTTTCTTTTTTAATTTGTAAACTTCATTGTTAAAAAACCTGCATATATGTTGCAGGCAGGTAATGGAAGACATCCAGAGACCCACAGCCACCATGTCACATGATGTGGTCAGGCAGAAGACACCACTACTCCAGGCTGTGCAGGCTGAAGAGGATACCCAGAGGTCAGGCAACTGCATGGCCTGCCTGCAGCAGGAGCCACTACCATGTACAAGTATGTGGTAGGGTAGGCGGGGAAGAATGAGAAGTAGAAGGGTTTGAGCATTATGAAGACAGAGGGAACTGGAGACGCGAGGATAGAGAGGAATAGCCTGATGTGAGTAGCTAGTCTTGCCACCTGAAGGCATGGACAAGTCTGTAGGAAGCAGCAGTTGCTCAGGAATGGCAGTTGCTCCGGAATGGCAGTTGCTCGGGAAAACCCCAGCTCCCTCTTCAGGCCCTCCTCAAGCAATAGCCCCTCCCAAACGGGAAATATGCTAATGGGTGTGGCTTGTGGCACCAATGAATGGGCCACATGCTAATGAGGTGTATCTTGGTGCACCAATCCGCAACCACTACAACACCCTCCCCCCTTCCCTGGGAGAGTATAAAAGCAGCAGCTCTCTTGCTGTCCGGGGTCCTGGGAATCTACTATCAAGGTGCTCCAGAATAAAGCTGACTGAGAAGATCCCGGTGGTGGCGTGACTTTCTTGTTGGTCGAGGGAGGCGCTCCGCACAAGTCCCAGCCCATGCTGCCTTTCAGGGCCAGGTGCAGGTCCATGGCCACGCAACAACAGGGGTCTGTGTTGGCGCCCATAGCTCATATATTACCACTAAAGACTGTGTGGGACATGCCTGGTCTTATGTGTCCTAGGGTTGTGCAGAGCTAGCTCCGCCCCTCGCTGGCTGAGGCATTCTGGAGAGTTTGCCCCACCTCTCATCAACTGCAGCAGTCTGGAGAATGGACGTCGCACTTCACCTGTATGGCACAGTAGAACTAGACCTGGCCATAGGGGGTCTGGGTGGGTGAGCTGGCCAGAGAGCAAGAGCATGGAGGACTTGGCCCATCACGCCTCTGCCATGAGATGACATGATGACACACTCCCCAGCTTATTGGGGTCATGAGAGCAGGAGAGGTGGCCCTGCCCCTCACCAGCTGCTGCACTGGGGAGATCAGGCCCTGTCCCTCACCTGGGCAATACTGTAGAGCTGGTGGCAGAGGTGTGGGTGAGCTAGCTGTGAGGGTGTAGAGCTGGTGGCAGAGGTGTGGGTGGCAGAGGCATGGGTGAACTAGCTGTGAGGGTGCGAGAGAGAAGAGTTGGCATTGCCCCCACCAGCTATCCAAAGAGTGGGTCCTGTATCTCGACTGCGCAGCACAGTAGGGCGGCTCTAGGGACTTAGATGCAGGTGAGCTGCCTCAGAGGGAATGGGAGTGAAGAGCTGACCCTATGCCTTGCCAGCTCAGCATCGGGTGAGATAGCCAGGGCAGTGCTGGAGAGCTCACCCTCAAGATGTGTGTATGGGAGAGCTGGAGGGCTGACCAGCTCACTATCACCCAGGCCCAGATTCAGAGCTTTAAACTGGCACACCTCAAAATCTACCTCATCTATGAACTGTTAAAGGGTATGAAAAGGCCGGTCCTGCAGATCCAAAGCTGCAGGATCTCCATGACCCAGGGCAACAACAGGATATCCAGGATAACAGGAAGAAGTCCCAGTGAGAATCCAGTATTGATGGTATAGAAGAAGCCAGAGGCCTCAGACCAGACCAATGACTCACTGCAATGAACATTTGCAAGAAAAGACGTGTGGACAAAAGGGTGTACTGTGTGACACACTATAACTTGCTACAGCTTCTACAATGAGGTGTTTTCTATGCTTTGTTTTGTTTTTAACTGTTTTGAGGTTTTTGTTTTATTTTTTATTTCTTTTGGGGGAGGTTGTAAGGACATAGGGCATAAATGAAGGGAAGAGGAAATGAGAGGGATTTTGGGTGTGTGATGTAAAACTAACAAAGAATCAATAAAAAGTTTGAAAAAAACTTGCAAATAAATAAAAACATCATATGTCAACATTAACCAGACCCAACTTTATGAACTTACGTACAGTTAAAACTGGCATTTGAAATGGAAGCTGTGAAGTTTCACATTGAGTTTTGCACTTTAAGTTATAAATATGTTCTATACACTTATCCACCACGCAAAGCAAAAAATTCCAGAACAGAATTAAACTGAAAGTCCTAAGACAACTCTGATAGGCTTCAGCAGTACAATTAAGGACAATAGATATTAGAAATTGTTTAATTTTTGTGAGACAGATTTTTCATATTCTAAAATAGTTACCAATTCTTTTGGTCTCTATTCTTTGGAATGATCTGAGATAGATAGATAGATAGATAGATAGATAGATAGATAGATAGATAATTGATAGATAGCTAGTCAGGCATATAGATAGATTATTGATAAGTAGATAGACAGATAGACAGATTATAGATAGATAAGGCAGGCAGACGGGAAGGCAAGCAGGCAAACAGATAATACATAGCCTGGAAATGTCAGCTATATCCCCTCATGAAGAAAGAGATTTCACCACCATGATACAGTCAACATGGAGAACAGTTGAGAGTGTACAACTGTTGGCTGGAGTCAACACCTTGCTTTCACTACCACTCAGACACAGTGAAGAAAATCTCTTCACTGTCTCAAATGCAGAAATGCTGGAAGAAAGTTTCTTAGAGACAGAGAGAGCCATTGATTGAAAGGCAAGCTCAACAGTAGAACTGAATGCCACGCATGCTCAAAGCAAAGGCCGAAAAATAATTTAACGGGAAAAAAATCAAGAGTGGAAAACATATCAAGTGTTACCCACAAGCACCCCGAGTCAGGACATCAGGGTGGATCTTGGCATGACCGCAGAGACATGAGCAATGACTAGGAGGAGGAGTCGGTGTGCCATGGAAGACTGGGGTTGGGTTTCCTGCCACTTGGGAGGCTAGAGGCAATAATGAAATAAAAATGTATACTTCAAAACTATGAAACAGGCAATTTCACGAGGCTGCAAAGCTAAGACACAATGTTAATGGTGGCATCAGCTTGCAACACCAATTCTAAAGAGATGCAAACATGAAGATCCCTAAGGATCATGGTCCAGCCAGCCTTGTGGACTTACGGAGCATCAAGCAAGAGACAAAGAAATGAGATGGATGATATCCAAAGAAATGGCACTCAAGGTTGACCTCTGATTTCCATATACATCACATACATGCATGTGCAGACACATACACACTCACAGACACATCCACACACCAGTACGACATCTTGCAATCTGCACAAAACAGACACAAGATTCCAATCTGTTAAACAGGAAAAACTCTACCATTAATTTTTCCAAAGTGGACTACCACTATGAAGAACGCTTTCATGACACGATGGTTCAAATACAATCTGCTACACATTGACCTTATTAATTAATTCATAATATATCTTAGTATACTGAAGCTATGCAATGAATCTTTCCCTTTGAACAAGAAACATTCTAGAAAGAAACACCTGTCACAAGCTGAGAAGTTAGGCTTGCCCTCAACGGTATTGTAAAAGCAGTCTCCTTGAAGCATGGTCAGCCTTGAGAGATACCCTCAGCCAATTCCCCCACTCCACACACACGCAGAGCTTTAGGCACTGTAGGCTCAGAGCAGGAGTTTTCCAGTCTAGTAATGGTCTTCTGCCAGGTCTAAATCACCCAACATGAAGTTTGGTATTGCCTGATTTGAGAACTTCTGTTTCCATAGAAGATAACTGTGGTAAACTGCTTTACCAGAAACTCAAATCACCTAGAGTTTGTCAGAAAATACAAAGTGCCCTGGAAGAGGAACCCCCTGCCCCCAACATCCTTTCAAGCACCCATTTTTGCATTTACCGTTTCCTCGCAGGATTGGAAAACAGATGGAGAGGGCAATGTCAGAATGCTATGAGAAGGAAATAAGTTCAGACTAGAGACAGGATGACATTTTTCTACTGATTGAAGAGGCTTAGGCTGCAGCGATGGCGTTCTCTCGTGGCCCACTCAAGGCTGTGAATTGCTGACTTGTGAATTCCTGATGGAAAATGACGACAACTGGAGAGGAGGCTGATCAGAGAGGATGCTGACACGGGGCAAACGGAACCAGCTGAGCGACTGGAGACTGGGCGAGCACAGGGATACTTCGGGAAGACTGCCCAGGCTGCTCTGGCCCCCGACCAACAGATGTCTCAGGGAAGCCTGACTCCTTGGCACAGCAAACATGCTTGTAATCCGGTAAATTGAATTTGGTTTTTTTTTTATTTTAAAATTACAAGATGGAATTTTTAATTTAGAATTTTTAAGATGAATTGCAATGAGCTCAAAGCTTGGTTTTAGGATATAAAACTTGTGAGTACATGTGCACACACAATACACGTGTGCACACACATATACATAAATACAAATTCACAGATGCATACACATGTATGTACACACAGCATACATGTGTGCGTATATGAGCATCATCTGTTTGCAATTTTTCATTGGTCAGAGGTAACAATTTAACAATATTCCGAGTTAACTTCATTTGCCACTAATCAGATGATATTAAATTATAAGCTAAGTCTATATTGGGTGTTAGGATTTATAACTGGTGTTTTTCTACTTTTAACTTTGTATGTACAAGCCAAGATATCTGTGATAAAGTGGGCCTTACCTCTGCCCTGTAACAGGCTGACACTGAACAAATCAGAGAGGACATGGGTGGAGATTTAGCAACAATCTTCCAAAATGTCTACAAAGCAAAGGTGTCAAGGAATATGCACAGGTGGCAGGCACGAGCCACCAGAGACCAGCGAAATGTCCCTACACGCATCGCGACTAGACACGCGGATTATTTCCCATCCTTGCCCTGATGTAAGCTTTGCTCCGAACTTCGCCTTCCACGCTTGAGAACTGCCTCCAAGTTTGATCAAGAGCCTATCAGCCATCAATACCCCCAGGCTGCAAAGCCCCTTTCAATATTGTCTTAATTCACGATATTGTCAGCAGTATGCCATCTAAAGTTTACTCCAGGAGTACATAAAAATATGTGATGATCATGCTAGCTTCAGTAACTACATAAAATATATTTAATCTTTAACTTTTCTGTTGTCTTCTGTTTCTGATGGCATCGGGGATCTTCCACTGAACCACACTCTATTCCATTAACCTTCATCAGTTTGACAAAAAGCTAAAGCAATACCAACACCAACGCCGTGCCATCACTTATGTTTAGTTTCTGTTTTCTTTTATTACTAAGAAGGTTTTGCACTTTCTGGCAAGTTACTTACTATATTTATGGTTTTATGTTTTATTTCTCTCAGCTCCATGTCCTATTTAATGCATATATTCTACACACATGTATGCTGCATACAGACATTACATGCATGTGTACACATGTTATTAAGGTTAATAAGTGTGTGTCCAATATTTATTGGAAATATTGTTCTGGTTTGTGTGTTAATTTTGCATATAATAAATGTTGCCCAAAATTTCCCCTATTTACTTTTTTTGCTTTAAACTTTCAAAGTTCTTCCCTGCTCTGAGATCAAATAAATATTCACTAAATTTCCTTAGAGCCTTTTTTATGACTATTCCCATTTAAATTCTAATCCATGTAGATTTTTATTTTCGTCAGTGATATGAGATCGAAATAAAGCTTGATGTTCCCCCAGATATCTAATTTTCTCAACATTCCTCTTTCTGGCAATACCTTACTTATCTAATATATTAAATTATTCCATATACCAGGTTCTATTTCATTCTGGGGAGAGGAGGATGCCATCTCTGAGTCTAGCAACGCAACGAAGTCTTGGCACTGAATGGACCATAAAGAGCAGCGATGGGCAGCCCCAAACGTTCCTTCCTCCCCTCACACACACCCTTGCCATGCCTTGTGGAGACTTATCCAATCAGCCAGGGCTTAAAGCCAAGAACAGCCCCTGGTTGTTCCTATTTCCTAGACACATTTTTGGTTACTCTTCCTTTCACCACAGTGACCCAAGAAACTGGCGAGGAGGTGGTGCCCCTTCCCCACCCTCTTACTGCCCATCATTTCTGGAGCAGACACAGCAAGTGAGCAAATCCAGAAGCACTCTGGAGCAGCCGGGACAGCTGAGGCCCACAGTTTTAAGAACATGGCATCTGATGACAGAAATGAAGAGCAGCAAAATAAACTCCCACGCTGTCCTAGTGTGGACAGGGGCAAGAACCATCTACTTTGCTGATATTAGTGACATTAAGGTAGGAAAGTTATTCCTGGTTACAAGCCAGCAAGCCAGGGCTCTCCTCCTGCTCCTGAATGACCTTAGAGAAGTCAGTGAACTTCATTCTGGTTCTTAGGCCTCTTATCTGTAAAACCGATGAGCCTGAGTATTGGAGGACACGGGTCAGAAGCTCTCAAGCCAACTGTGCAGACATAGTCAGTTTGGATTAAGTTGTTCTTTAATCTTCCAATGGAACAGGACCGTGTACACTGTCCCTCACTGTCCCTTACCGTAGCCTGCGTTCATCTCACGGCCTCCACGTTAGTCAAGTGGTTTTTAAAATCTCTCTCAACTTTACTGCTATACCTAACATCTCACAGTAACTGTAGTATTCCTACTTTCAAAATACGCTCCAAATGGGCATGCCCACGCCACTCAGAATGTCCTGAGCACTCCTGCAGGGGATGTCTTAGGAGAACGCTGGTCTGCACCCTGCCCTTCTGAGGGGGCCACTGTCTCCACCCTGCCCTTCTGCAGCCTTTCCCAGTAGAGGTGGCAGAGATAACTTTTTTTTTCCATTTTTTTATTAGATCTTTTCTTAATTTACATTTCAATTGCTATTCCGAAAGTCCCCTCCCCCCTCCCTGCTCCCCTGCCCACCCACTCCCTCTTCTTGACCCTGGCGTTCCCCTGTATTGGGGCATATAAAGATTGTAGTACCAAGGGACCTCTCCTGCCAATGATGGCCGACTAGGCCATCTTCTGCTAAACATGGAGCTAGAGGCACGAGTTCTGGGGGTTCTGGTTAGTTCATATTGTTGTTCCTCTTCTAGGGTTGCAGACCCCTTCAGCTCCTGGGGTTCTATCTCTAGCTTCTCCAATGTGGGCCCGTGTTCCCTCTTATGGATGACTGTGAGCATCCACTTCTGTGGGAGTCAGCTATATCAGGATCCCTTCAGTAAACACTTGCTGTCCTATGCAATAGTGCCTGAGTTTAGTGACTGATTATGAGATGGATCCCTGGTGGGTTAGTCTCTGTATGGTCCATCATTTATCTTATCTCTAAACTTTGCAGAGACAACTCTTTTTTTTTTAAGATTTATTTTATTTATTATATGTAAGTACACTGTAGCTGTCTTCAGACACCCCAGATGAGGGCGCCAGATCTCGTTACAGATGGTTGTGAGCCACCATGTGGATGCTGGGATTTGAACTTATCACCTTCGGAAGAGCAGTCAGGTGCTCTTACCCGCTGAGCCATCTCACCAGCCCCCAGAGACAACTCTTAACGTCACATGGTGTCACTTCAGAGATACCTGCTGTGACCTTGCCATGTTAAGTGGCCTTCTCCCATACTCCCCTCACACACCCAGCTCCATCTCCAGACAGTGTTGCTCCACTCTCATACCCTGGGTCACATTCTCTAGCCTCATTTTGTCGTGCTATGGGTGGAGGCCAGAGTGTAAGCTCTTCCAGGACAGGCTTTTCTGTCAACCACCTTGAGCGCTTACATTGGCTCAGAATAGAGCCTGGAAGACTACGCCCTAATGAATAACTCTGAGACAGTATGAATTTGTGAATCACTAGTATCGCTTCCTATAATAACGTCTTTTCAGAAGTGTGTACTGGGAGGCTCTGATGCTAAGGTCCTGTTCCCCAACTGTCTCTTGAGCCGTCAGTAAAAAGCCTTAAACCAATTGCTGAGTAGAATGTACAGGCGGGACTTCTGGTCCTGGGAGGAGGTAGACAGATGCAAGGAAGGAGAACAAAGTTCACCATGCTTAGGAGAGAGGAGAACCAGGCAACCATGTGAAATCACAAAATGGAATGGCCACACAGGCTGCTCCTACAGGTGGGTGGTCAGGGGAGTTTAGCAACTGAAGTTTAGGGCAGTTGGGAGGAACGAGATAAAAGCTATTATTAAGAGCACGCTTTTCCAGGCAGGAGAGACTAGGGGGCGCCCAGCAATTGTGCCAAGAAGGCAAGTGGAAAAGAAACAAGCTGTGTGTATGTGTCTTTTGCCCAAGGATTCAAGGGAAGCCAGGTTGGGGCTGGTAGTGTGGTCACTTAAGGTAGGTAGTACATAATGCACACAACAGAAGTAACGTCACTTAAACACATGACATTTCAAATGGACATGAGACAATCTTCTATAAGCATCCCATGCCAGCACACTCCACACCCTCCCAGGATTGCAAAACCCTAGGAAGAGTAGAGGAAATGTTCATGGGAGAAGCAGAGAGGCCACCACACTTTCCAATAGGAGAGAGGCTCTCTTGCTCTAGGCATCAAGTGAGACATGAGAGGGTCAATCTCTGGGAAAAAAAAAATTGGTAGCCATGCCCCCAATGTAGACTTGGCAGCACTCACATAAAATAGGTCAGAGGTGCATGAGTTCACCTGTGTTCTGGAAGTCCTTCACCCCGTGGGGTATTCCTCCAGACTTTTTGCTGAATTCAGGCCCATTAACAAGAAGGTCTTTCATTTCTCAAGATTAATACATTCTCTCAAAGAGAAGAAAAGGTCAAACTCACCTCAAACCCAGAACTGCTCCAAACAGCTTTTGAATAAATCTCTTTCAAGTGTGGACATATGCTCTGTTCAAAGGCCTCACTGAGACTAGGCATCCTCAGGTCCACCTGAGCCCTGGGCCATCCTCATTCCCTACCCAAATACCTAACTCCCAACCAGGTACCAAGGGAGGGGTGGCTCGGTTCTTAAAATTAAAGGATGACGAGAGATGGGAGAACCCAGTACAAGGTTGGCTACTTTCCATTATACTAAATAATTACATCCAATGGTAGGATTTAACACAAAGTAAAAAAAAAAAAATACAGGTGCATAATTTCAAAACAAATTAATTTTAATTTCACAAACCCCTTGGTTCTTTGTATGTGAGCGATATTTTCTAACTAGCAGTTCTTTGGGGAGTATTGATGTCAAAGTACCCAAACCTCCCATCTATCAGGATCCCGTCTCAGCACAAGCACTCCTTGGGGAGTGCAGACATGAGTCCCGGAGACATTTCTCAGTACAGCAGAAAAAGAGAGCACCTGTGCTGAATGTCAGACACACAAACATTTTGGTCTATCCTCCAGAGTCTGGGGATCAGGGATGGGGAGGACTCATTGACAAGATCCAGGAATCTAGTGTGCCTTTCACAGAACATACACAGACCCTTGCTGGCATCTTTAGAGAAGAGGCAACTGAGTTTTTGGTTTTTGTCTTTTTTTAACTTGCAAAATAAATTGACAACTTCTGCTGACCACAAACGATACTTGTTCAATGACAACATATGTCTGTCCTCATCCTATGGGAGCCATGTAGGACAGTCAATTCTGTGATGAGTAGGTGGCTCCCACATGAAGCCTGAAAGCAGAGGGTGCTATAGGCCTGGGGACTGATGTGATGCCAGTATCAGCCTGGAGAGGCCACCAAGTAAGAGAAATGAGGTGCTGGAGAGATGCGTGGCTAGTAAAGTGCTTGCTCTATAGCACTGCTACCTGAGTCTGGTCCAACACTTGTTTGTTGTTGTTGTTTTTGTTGTTGTTGTTGTTGTTGTTTTTAAAAGATGATTATGGTGGAACCAGGGAAGTGTATTCAAGCAGACAACTGGAGTTCCCAGACCAACCAACCCAGCTTACTTAGCAAACGCCAGGCCAATGAGAGCCCGTTTCTAAACAAGAGCAACAACAGTGGCTGGCACCTGAGAGAGCCACATCTGAGGCTGTCCTCTGGCTTCTACGTGCACACTTGCACACATGTCTGTCCTCAAATATATGAAAGCACATATACACAGAGAGAAAAGTATAAACAATGTGTATCATATATACATACACTATATACATACCCATAGCTGCCCATACCTTTAAAATGTGGCATTTACATAAGCTTCCAGATTCTGACTTCCCTTGAAAGATTTGACAACAAGGGTTCCTCATGCCCGAATGGCCCCCAGTGATGCCAACTGTATTCTGGGGCGTTAGTTGGGTTATTACATTACTTGCCCGGTATGTGCAAACATCCAGGGTAGGATTATACTCCATGCAACTCCTAAATGGACTGGTGGAAACTTTGAAAAGATCAACAGCAAAGAGAAAAGGGGAAGGGGAAGAAGATACTGGACACAGACTGGGGCCCGCTGCCTTCACTGCATGATTATTAATACTTTGCTAGAGGTGAACTCTAAACTTGGATCTGAGATTCCTCACAACTGAATGGAGCTTACAATCTTGAAATGAAACCAGAGTCAGATTTCCCTCTCCTTCAGGAAATACAATCTCACTGTACCAAAGTCATCAAACTGCATAAAAAATTAAATATGAATCAGGGCAATCCAAGGCATACAGAGTGCCTTACACTGGGCACTCTACAGAGTAACTGCAGTGGTTCTCCACAAGTGGGTCTGGAGACAGTCCGCAGCGGGCCTCCTGCACAGGCACAGCTCTCCAACCACAGAAAGGGCAACTCAATGGTGCCTATACAAAAGGGAAGGGACTGAGAAACCCATCATTGCTGATAATACCCGAATTTCTAGCCCATCTCGTTTTCTTCCTACTAAATTACATTTCTCTTTGCTCTAACCGAATATTTGGCAGAAGTAACTAAAAAAAAAGTGGCTTAAAGTTTGGGATCATGATTTAAGAAGGCAAGAATCCATTATGGTGGGGAAGGCGAGGCTGACTCTTTGGAGGGAGGATCAAGCGTGAGGCAGGGATTCTCTGTATCAGACCAGGAACCCGAACAGAAGGAGCAAAGGTTATCCTCTCACTTCCTCCTTTTCCCCAAGCCCGTGAGATGAAACTGTCCAGCATTAAAGCGGATCTTCCCACCTGTCAACTCCTCCCAGAATCTTCTCCTACATGATTCCAGATCAAGTTGACAATGTAGATCAAACATCACACTTTTGGAATTATTTAATAAATTTGAGTTGCTCTCGAACTATTCCAAACACAAAGCAAGTTAAAAGTAGAAGGCCTGCTGGAATGCTGGGCATTGTGGTGTACTGGGCACAGGGACTTCAGCACTGAGACTTTGGGATCTAATTTCCTGTTTTCTCTTCAAGACAGATCACTCATGTATGGCTGGCTCTAGACTCCAGCAGGCTACAAGACAGGACTTAGAAGGGAAAGGGTCCCTCTCGTTGTGACATCTGTCCTCCAGCATGTTACAAGCCCAGTGCAGGATGGCTTTCCCTCACTGTCTCCTAACTCAGCATCAAATGCCACTGAGATAAATATTAGCTGGCACTCAACAATCCCACCTTTATTTCTACATGTCTCTGCTGTGGAATTTCATGTGGCCTGGGTGAAATTAACGGCCAAACCCATTTGGCAAAGCAAAACAAATCTTGAATTAACAAATAGCCCCGCTGCTGCTCCACAGTTTATTGGAGGAAAAAAGATAGAGTTTGTGCATTTGCTCAGCTCAATATCTTATGTGTATCAAAAGGAGGAACAAAGAGCTCCTCAAGTCAATAATGGAATTTCAAGCAGCCGTGGGGACAGGACTACAATTTTCTCTCCTTCATAAATGGAAGATCTGTGAGTTCTGTGGGGAATAGACTCTTTCCAGACAAATCAATTAAAAAATTATAAAGCATTTTGGTTGCTGAGTCCGGCAGACGTGAGAATGAACCCATCCTCCATCTTCTCAGTGACACAGAGGGTAGACAGTGAATCTTTTTTCATGAGATATTGACTTCATCGTCATATCAAAGCAGCTATGGCCATTAGAGAGTCAGCTGGTATTTCAGCGAGGATACCAGTGAAGGGAGGACTTATACAATATTGGCTTCTTTTTTTTAATTTTTATTTTACTTTTAATTTATTTTTTACACTTCATATTCCATTCCCCACCCCTCCCCATTCACCCTCCAACTGCTCCACATCTCACACCTCCTCCTGTCCCCACCCTGTCTCCACATGGATGCCTCCAACCCCCACTCACCTGACCTCTAAACTCCCTGGGGACTCTAGTCTCTTGAGGGTTAGGTGCATCATCTCTGAATGAACACAGACCTGGACTTCCTCTACTGAATGTGTGTTGGGGGCCTCATATCAGCTGGTGTATGCTATCTGTTTGGTGGTCCAGTGTTTGAGAGATCCAGATTAATTGAGACTGCTGGTCTTCCTACAGGATCGCCCTTCTCCTCAGCTTCTTTCAGCCTTCCCTAGTTCAACAACAGGGGTCAGCTGCTTCTGTCCATTGGTTGGGTGCAAATATCTGCACCCGACTCTTTGAGCTGCTTGTTGGGTCTTTCGAAGGGCAGTCATGATAGATCCCTTTTTGTGACCGCTCCATAGCCTCATGTAGCTGATCTTAAAGCTGGAGTTCTGGCTGCCAAGACTTATCTCATTTGCATCTTACACAGGCACAAAAGCCCTTTCTTAGCTTCTGACCACTAGCAGCAACTTATACAAGAGGTGAGAATCAAGAAAGAAGCCAGTATTCTTCAGGAAAAAAAAATTTATTTATTTTTATTACTTTATTTTTATTTATTTTTGACAAATTGAGCACTGTGGCTCACACCTGTAATGTTAGTATTCATGAGGTTGAGACAGGAGAAATGCCAGGAGGTTGTGGTTAGCCTGGCCTATGTCCTCAATTTCAGGCCAGTCTGGCCTAAAGAGTATCCCCCTATTGCCACTACCACCTCCAGTACAAAAAGGCATTTGTTCACATGTAAAGATTATAAATATCAAGTTCTTAAGCCTCTGACTAAATTTTCCTTCAAAACTGAAACACCTATGTCACACCTCCTCCTTCCAAGACTCAGGGAAATTTCTGGAAAGGGGAATAGAAAAGTATAAGAAGCAGAAGTCTGCTAAGCAGATTGCTCTTAGGAGACTAACTTCTGAGCAAGGCAGGAAGCTCATGCAGGAGAAGACAGTGATGCTGGGGTTCCGAGCCCAGGGATCCCAGAAAGCAAGTCACTACCAGCTCCGACCTTCTTCCTGCCTGCCTGCTCTGCTCGCTCCCATGTCACCTACAGCTAGGAGACAGCAGCAGCCAGAGAGATGGAGCTCCAGGAACACAGACGTGAGAAAATGGTGACTCCTGCAATGCCCACAGCTCCTATGCGAGCCTGGTGCAGTGACTCCTGCAATGCCCACAGCTCCTATGCGTGCCTGGTGCTGTGACTCCTGCATGGTGCCATGTCTCCTACAAAATGTACAGAATCCATGAATCTGAAGGGCTCTCTAAGCCTCACTAACTGAGAACCCAAAATACCCACAGGAGGGCAGGTAACATCCGTAGACCACTGGAGGATACTGATACCCACATTAAGAAATACTCCATTTTCACTCTGAGCTGGAGATTTTTACACACTATCATTTAATCTTTAAAATAACCCACAAGGCAACTAACTTCTTTGTTTTATAAGCATAGAAACTGGCAAATCCAAGGCCAAACAGCCAGTTACATGTACAGCTAGGATCCTTCTCAATGGGCCTCAATCTCGACCCAATCCCTGCACTTTCAAACAGTAATACATTAGCAAATGCTTATAGAACCCTACTAAGTATAATAGCCTGTGTCTCATTTTCAATTTTAATTAAAGTATACACAATGATGAGGAACTCAGAGGAGTTTGGCTGCCATTTGCTGGTCACTTCTGTTCTAGCAGTGCACTGGCTGGTTTTGTGTGTCAACTTGACACAAGCTGGAGTTATCAGAGAGAAAGGAACCTCACTTGAGAAAATGCCTCCATGAGATCCAGCTGTAAGGCATTATTCAGGGCATGGGGAGGGGAGTTGAGAGAGTAGTAGAGACAGAGACAGAGAGAGAGAGAGAGAGAGAGAGAGAGAGAGAGAGAGAGAGATTGAAAGAATGAGAGAGCAGAGGAGTAGAGACTGTTATTGAGCATGTGGAGAGGGGGGAAGGGAATGGGGAAAGAGGGGGAGAAGAGCAAAAGTGCAGAACAAGAGCAAGAGCAAGAGGACATTTTCTCAATTAGTGATGAAGGGTGGGAGGGCCCCTTGTGGGTGGTGCCATTCCTGGGCTGGTAGTCTTGGTTCTAAAAGAGAGCAAGCTGAGCAAGTCAGGGGGAAGCAAGCCAGTAAGTGCACCTCCATGGCCTCTGCATCAGCTCCTGCCTCCAAGTTCATGCCCTGTGTGAGTTCCTGTGCTGACTTCCTTTAATGATGAATAGCAATATGTACGTGTAAGCTGAATAAATCCTTTCCTCCCCCACTTGCTTCTTGGTTGTAATGTTTGTGTAGGAATAGAAACCCTAACTAAGACAAGCAGCCTATCAGCATGAGGAGGGGTAGGGGTGGTAGCCTATCAGCATGAGGAGGGGGAAGGGAAGAGAAAAGAGAGAGAGGAGGGAAGTTAGAAGGATAGAGTTAGTGCAAGTCATATTGGACACTGAAGTGAACCATTACACCTGAATTTTGCAGACTAACTTTGGAAGAGGCAGTGCTGACTGCATAGCATGCTGAAGACTTGACAGCCTGCCAGTCGCGCTGCCCAACATCCCACGGGACCACTGCCCAGGGGAATCCCAAATGGCAAAGCAGCCACAGTCATTCTCAAAGTACAGAACTCTTCCGGGACCCGCCAAAGCTGCACTCGCACCCACCCACGTGGCTTGGTGAAGCTGCCTAGCCAGTGTGTGCTGCCCTGCCGTGACTCTGGCCCACTTGGCTTTCCACCCCTCCAAGGCAAGGGCCACTGTCAAGTATCTCCTGTGTAAATACTTCTGCAGCAAGATGGCATTGAGTCCTGTGGCTGGGTTTGTGTCATTGAGTCCTATGGCTGGGTTTGTGTCATTGAGTCCTGTGGCTGGGTTTGTGGCATTGAGTCCTGTGGCTGGGTTTGTGGCTGGGTTTGTGGCATTGAGTCCTGTGGCTGGGTTTGTGGCATTGAGTCCTGTGGCTGGGTTTGTGGCTGGGTTTGTGGCATTGAGTCCTGTGGCTGGGTTTGTGGGTGTTTTGATGCTCTTTCACAAGTCAATTGCTTCCTCCAGCATTTCAGAAACTATGGAGATGGAGGCTGCTCTTTAAACACACCCCTCCCTGAGTGAAGGAAGAATCTTATCTAGGTAGCATCATCTAGTGGGGAATCTCTGAGCTGCAAGTCAACAATCTATCACAATCGGATTGACGCTTTTAGAGCCTACAGAAAGGGCTTCCCCATCTTTCAATAATCATCATCTGCAATATCTACCGTACGTAAATTTAGTCAACTTCTATTAAGTCAATAAACATAAAATGAACCTCCAAAGCACAAGCAGTTATTCTAGCATGATGGACAGGGAGGGATCTTGTCTGGTGTGTGTGTGTGTGTGTGTGTGTGTGTGTGTCCCCACCTCCTACTGTGTGGCTCCATGGGAAGCTACCCTATCTACCATCTCAAAGATGGATTAGTAAGCCATTCTTGCAAGGCATTTGAGCAACTCACAGAAAGAGACGTTTGAAGCGCAAATTATTATTGTTATAGGTATCCCAAGAGCGGGGCAGCAGTTACTACAATTACTATTCAGTGAAGAATCTTAAGTGCACACAGCAGACACGCCTGGCAAACTCAACTGTTTCCACGGGTCTTAAAGGTTTAAACTAATCACACCTGTATGGTTCCTGAAGATAATCTGATGGCTATAACATACAGAGATAGATAGCTTCATTACCACAAATGGCTCCAGAGCAATCCCCGGAGAGAGGAAAGCTGCTACTGTTATGCAGATGTTGCTGCCCAGAGCTAACCCAACTCTTTCCTGACATCTTGGCTCACTCTAAGTAATAGGATTTCAGAATGTTACTGACTGCCTAAGAGGGTTTCCCATCTGTAAAATGAGGGAACGGACACTAATCTCTCCAGCCTTAGGAATGCACAATGGCTTTTGTAGTTTGTACAAAATAACAACAGTGAGAGTCATATCCAACTCATACAGCTCACTCTTATCTCTGTGCTTCAGCTACCCTGGTGGCAGTCTCTACACTGAATATAATCTGTCTGCCCAGTGACTAGAGGTGGCTATTCTTGCTCAAAGTTCTTCCTACCTTAGCCACATATCACTCATTCCAAGATCCCATTTAGCCACAGGGACCAATCAACAGAACGGCCCTGACTTATATCATGAGCGATGAGTGATTCTAACTCATCAACAGAAATAGCATCAACTGCCAGGGTCAAACATGGTGTCCAGGTGAGCAAATACGTTTACCCAGCACTGGCTAAAGAAATTCAGCACTAGTGCTGAAAATTGATGGGTGCAAAGGGCTCTGTTAACTTGAAAGACCAGGCATTCTGTCACCCTCCCAGAGCTTCAGTGTCATGCACTGTATTCGAATTCTGCAGGGAAAAAGAGCCAATATCCACTGATAAAACAGCAACAACAAAATTGAAGACACATTCCATAAGGTACTCAATCCAAGGTAAAGATGTATGTGGTGTAACCAAGCAACATTGTATAAACATTCAAAACTGATACATAGGGGTAGGGGTGGGGGAGGGGACTCACCTGAAACACAGTTATGAGGACCAGAGTCTGTATTCCCAGAACATACATAAATCAGTGTGTGGTAGCACATGTCTGTGACCCCACAACTTCTACAAAGAGATAGGAGGTAGAGGTAAGAGAATCCCCAAGCTAACATGGCATAGATATCAATAAACAATAAAAATTCTTGTATCAATTCAAGGTTGTCCTCACACTGTCACATGCTATGGCACACAAGCACACTTACACATGTGAACCTACACACACTCACACAATGATGTGAAAAAGACTTATGATATGCGAGCTATGGAAGCCCACTGGGAGAGTATTTGCCTATTATGCACAAAGCTCTGGGTTCAGTTCCTAACTGAAGGGGTTGGGCAGATACATGATACCTCTGTGCTAGTCAAAGGGCACAGGATCGTTCCAGAGGTCCACTGTTCATCAAGAAGATAATACATCAGACACACAGATATGTCCACGATTAGAAAGTGCTCTCCTGACAAACCATGACTAACATGTGCAGTGACACTTGTGCACCTGCCATCTTTTCAGCATTACCTGTCCTTGCTTCATCCTGTTGCCACAATAAAACACTCTGACCAAAAGGACTTGGGGAGAAGAACATTTAGTTCATTCTACACTTCTGGGTCACCATCCGTGACTGAGGGAAATCAGAGCAGGACTCTGAGCAAGGACCTGAATCAGAACCAGGGAGGAATTATGCTCTGCTGGCCCCATCTCTGCTTGTTCTCTCACGAGCTCATCCTTAGCTAGCTTTCTGTACAGCCCAGGGACACCTGCCTAGGAATGACCCCTCCCACAGTGGACTTCTACATCAGTGAATAATCAAGACAATGTCCCATAAATGTGCCTGCAGACTAACATGATGCAGTCAATTCCTCAGCAGAGGATCATTCTTCCAAGTGGCACTAGGTTGAGTCAAGGTGACACCTCAGTTGACAAAAAATATTACCTAAAATTTCATGGAAAGAGAATATAGATCCCAGCATCAACACACTGCAAGTACTTAGTGAGGAGTGGGAGCTATGACTTTAAACTATTATCTGATTGCCTTAGAGATCAGCCTTAACTAAAAACAGAAACCCTTCTGCAGGCTGACATTTAAAAGGCCACCACACAAAGAACACAGACGGGCTTCCAGGAAGGTGCTTGTGAACGCGTGGGCTGGCGAATAAACGGCACGGGATGTTCTCTTCCAACAGCTTGCCATTTCAGCATCTTCCGATTAGGCCGACACATGGTGCTCTCCAACAGCCCAGCTTCCCTCCCACGTTTGCAGACCAGGATTATTCTGAATAGGAAGCCAGTCCCCAAAACGTCCCACTTGCCGCCATCACAGATCAGCCACAGGACTGTGTGCAGTAAGGCTGTGGAGCAGGTGAGGCTACCTGTGTGAAGGACATAGCCCAGTAAATTTTATGTGTCAGCCCGAAGATAAAAGCAGACAACCATGAACCAGTCTGCACTCTCCCCATGGAAGGCGATTGTCTTAGATTTGGGAAGTGGTTCTTTGCCACTGTGATAACCTCAGCTACCCTGCAAAGCAGAGCGAATAAACATAAGCGCGCTGGATGTGAGGGTGCACACTTGAGTTCAATTCTAAGGCAGACTACATATGCAATGCTGGGCACTGCTGGTCTGTTGCTTTGAGGCTGTCTTCAGTAGACGCCGGTCATGTCGCCCTTTCTCCTTAGAGATCCCCCACAGTGATCTATAAACTGTAACGTGCTGCTGCTTTAAAATGATTTTAAAGCAAGCCCTGGTATTACATTAAGGGCTTACCCACGCCAGAAGGAGGCTGATGATGGTCAGGAGGAACCTACGCAGAAGGGTCATGTAACCATTTCCGGTCGGCTGTGGCGCCCCTCCGCCCCCTCACCAATGTATCCCTGTCCATATAGACCTCAAAGTGTTCAGCTTGCTCGCTGTCTGTGGCGTTTGGCTTCCATTACGGCAGCTGCTGCTGCTCGTTTGTAAGCTTGTAGCAACCCTGATTCTTATGCTTCTCACCACATGCTTAATTTTTTTTCTTCTCCTAGAAGAAATTACGGCCATTTCGGCTGAGTGTCCCCATTCTGTATTCTTTCAGAGCTCGTATTCATCTTTTATTTTCCTGAATGAGGTTTGGTTTATAGCATATAAGATAGGAAAACAGGATTGAAAAGGCTGTGAGAAAATAAATCTTCCCTTGGAAACAAAATGCTCTCAGCGCATTTTAAAGACTTCAGAGTTCTTTGACGCCCTCATTCACTGGAAAATTTTGGAGGAAGTAAAATCCAAGGATCCCTCTCCCTCTCCCCAGCCCACCCATCTCTCTCACACACACACACGGAAATAAAAAAAAATTTACAAACCAGCCATATAGCCTGATTATTCCAATGTCTTCCAGTATACCATGTGTTCTGTGGGATATTCCATGTTGGGAAGGTTTTCCATGTCTCACTGGGTTTGCATATTCCTTTTTTCCAGCCAAAGTTCAGATACCTTGAGGACAGCTACACCCTACCCATGCGGGGGAGGTCTGTTACATTATGGACCGCTTAGGCAAATCCAGAGCTCCACTGGAGTGGGTACTCTGGGACACGATGCTTTTTCCCAAGCTACACCACTCCAGAGGGCCCTTCATGTCACCATAAAACTGATTTCTTTACCCAGCCACACAGGAGGAAAATGTCCTCAATGGCTCTAGAAGAGTCCTCTGGATAGAAACACACCAATGAAAAAGCTGTAGTTTTCTTCATAAGCTAAGGATGTAAGGATCTAAAGGAACAGGGTTCTGATGGCAAAGCTTAGAGATGATCAATTCGGAAGGGAGGTGTATTAAAATTTGTCATCACAATGATGTTTCTAGCACGTTCAAGAACAGCAGCCAGGATGAAATACATTTTATAGGGATTTCTCCCTGGAAAAACTGGAGCTGGAGGTGGGGTTGGAGAGACAGCTCAGCCATTAGGAGCAGTTACTGCTTTTTTCAGAGGATTAGAGTTCAATACCAGGTATGTAACTCATGACCCCTACTACTCCAGCCCCAAAGACCCTTATACCCAGTTTTGGCCTCAACAAGTACACACACACACACACACACACACACACACACACACACACACACACACAATAATTAAAAATAACTGGAGATAAGTATGTGTGCAAAACACATCAGACCACAGCAATCATTTAAAAAGAACCAGTTAAGAATACCTGGGCTGCTCTATGTCTTGACAAGGCTCCTGACATAAAAAGGCTCTTCTCACAGGACACAAGAGCGCAGTTAAAAGTCACAGTAGTTGGGCTGAGAAGATGTCCTGGTGGTTAGTAATGTGCGATAACCACTGGACTGGAGCTTGGATCCCCAGAAAACCAAGTGCTGTTGGGAGCTAAAAAGGGGTCCTGGGAAGAGGGGGGAGGGGAAGACTCACACCCCGCCAGAGTTCCACCTATCCTCTGGTCAGTCAGGAGTGGGAGAGCTGCCACACACTTTCCACTCATCCCTGGGTGGGCATCTAAGCCTCTGACCCACTCTTCAGGGGTTGGCTAAGGGGCAGCCCTACCTGGGGGCCCTGGAGCTACTTTCTCCTAAAGCTCCAGGGAGCCCCGATGCTAAAGCCACCAGCATTGTGCGAGAGAGGAATGAGGGAAGAGAGGTTCCCAACATAGAGAGAGTGAGCACAATGGATCTTGACTAGAGCAGACTATGGTTTTAGAACTTTATTATAGAAAGGCAGGGAGAAAGAGAGACAGTAGAAAGGGGGGAGAGAGAGAGAGAGAGAGAGAGAGGCTAGAGAGAGGCTAGAGAGAGGCTAGAGAGAAAGAGAGTAAGAGAGAGGGAGAGAGGAGAGGAGAAGACAGAGGGAGAGGAGAGAGAGTAAGAGGGAGGAGTAAGAAGTAAGAGAGCGAGGTGGGGACCTAACAGCCCCTTTTATGGTCTTTACTGTTGCTAGGTAACTGGGGAGGAGTTTAGCCTGAAAGTCAGAAGCTTGGGTCATTGCCTACATGACTTCTAGCCATGCTTCTTTTGTGGGGACTATGGGGGATGGAAACTTAGGCAGGAGTCAGAGTTCCAGGAGCATGAGGGAACCCCTACCATGTCATGTAGGTGAATTATCACCCTTCGAGGTTCAGACCTAGCTCAACTGGAGACCAGCCTGTCTGTGCATAGCCCAATGCCCTACAAAGTGCCAGGTGGGCATGGCAACCCCCTGTAATTCCAGCTCAGAAGACAGAGGCAGGGGATCCCCAAGCAAGCTGACGAGTCAGAGCAGCCAGATTGATGACTCACGAGGAAGAACAATGTGGCGGCGGCAGGGGGGGGGGGTGTTCTGATGCTGACGTGCACACGCACCCAACACATGTGTGTGTTCACCCAGACGCTAGGAAAATAAAATATATAAACACATGCACAGCACTCACTCCTGTACATGTAAACAGTGGGAGGCGGCAGTCCTATTAGCTCAGGTCATGTGACACAGAAGAGCACCTGTAGGGGAGGGTGGGTCAGAGCTCACGTGTGTCCTGCCTGCTTTACAGAGTGGGTGTCTGCATCATACACCATTTGGAGAAGGAAAGACAAAGAGGGGTATCGTTCAGATTCCATCGAACACTTTCCACATATAACTCAGCAGAAAGTCTGTCACTCTTTCTTAGGTTGGTTTTCTGCTCCACTTGCTTTTTTTGTTGAAACGAGGTCCTGTCATACTACCCTGGCTGGTCTAGAACTTGTCAAGTAATCGAGCTGGACTCCAACTTGTGATCCTCTGCCTCCACTTCCCAAGTGCTTGGATTATAGGCATGTACACCTGGCTCTCCCTCGCTGTACACCGACTGTGAAACCAGGGCTCACTTTCAAAGCTTTCCTGGGTAAATGGTGAATGTAGACCAAAGAAATGTGGACAGAGAAAATACCAAAGCCAGAGAAGAATAAGCAGAGGTACAGCAGTAACGCCACAGGCCACCCATCCTGAAGAGCATGCCACAGATACCGGAGGATGATTTGATTAAACCATTTCTACCTAAACTGCTGTTTCTCCAACCCAGCTTTGTTCCAGAGTAGGTCACAGTGGTGGTTAAAACTGTCCAGGTTTAGATTCTATCTCAGATGGGAAGGGACCGCAAGGCCCATCCAGGCTTTAGAATCATGACCCTCAGCCACCTGGATGTCATGGTGTGAATTCTCAGCCAACAAAGTCTTGTGAAATGGATGTCTTTAAATGGAGAAACGTCAAGACATACGCTCCAACCATATTAAAGTACCTCTGACCTCCAAGGAAATGAAGTGTCACTTTTTCTTTAACTTGAGGATTAAACCACACTCTGAAACCTTGATAAACATGACACGGCCATGCAACATTCCCCTGCATGGCTCTCTATTCATACGGATAAGAAAATCCTTGGCTTCTCATAATAAATAGGTGCCTTCTGACAACTGTCAAATTTTCTCATTGCTTAGATTTGGAGATTCAACAAAGCCAGGTGCCAGGCAGACATCAGGTTTTGTGAGATTTCCTCAGAGTTAATGAGCCTGAACTCAGACAAACGCTCAATACTGTGGATACCTCGCATGATAGCGACTTCAACCCTGCAACCAGACGTGTAATCTGTGAAAACCCTGTTTGCTGTGTCCTGTGCAAAACTCAAACACATTTGTTTTCAAACCTCCTGGAGACACATTCTCAAGTAACTGTACATGCACAGACTGTATGCACCCTGACTACACACTACCTCTTGGGAGATATGTGCTGCCCTCCTATGAATCCATATTAAATACTAAAGGATTTTCAAATCTTACTTTAAAAAAATTCTACCCTAAGCATGTGTATCCTACAAACTCTCACACATATATTTTTAATTGCCTTCTCGTTCATACTTGGTTAATACAACTTAAACTCACAGAAGCAGCTGGAGGCCACTCATGATCTTGCCTTCACATACACCAACCCTGTTGGACTGCTACTTGTTCAGTAATTCCCTTTGATTTCCACTGCTATCCTTTGTGCCCATAATGGGGTCTCTTGCTGCCTCTGAATTTCACTACCTTTCTGTTATGAACAAGAAATGTTCCAAATACCTGGCCTTCTCTTGCGTAAGGACTGTCTTTTAAAATTACTACAATTTTGAAAAGTGCCAAGCTTTTTCGATCTATTTAACAATAGCACCTCTGAAACAGCAGAATTGGAGAGAGGGAGGGCCGTTACCTTTTCCCTTTCCTATTTCAAATTGTAAGGATAATTTAACACTTGTCACAACAAGTCAACCAGTTCAGAGATATATATGGTGGAAATATGTTTCAGGTGTAAAGAGCCTGATATTACCTACTTTCAGTTGTGATTAGGGCTTCTTACCCCTTCACAACTTCTCCTAACTGCACATAAGCAAATGCCGCTGCCATTGGTAGTCTTTAGAAAAAGTTAAAATTTTGTTGTTACCTTGTATCTGTTTACTTATTATTTTGTTTATAGACTTTTTCTTCCTCAATCTGTATTTGATCTTTATTATATTTCCCCTTCCGTGGTAGTGTAAATAAGATTGAATCCCATAGACTCACAGATTTAAATACTCGGTGACCAGGGAGTGGTACTATTTAAAAGGATAATTAGGTATATAGCCTTGATGGAGGAGGTGTGTTACTAGGAGTGGAATTGATGGTTTTAAGAAGACCCGATTCCCTCTCTTCCTACTGCCTGTAGATATGAATGGGGAACTCCAGGCTACTTGTCTGCCTGGCTGCTGCCATGCTCCCCGCCATGATCATAGCCTAAACCTCTATAAGCAAAACCTTGGCTACATGGTTTCCTTTATTTAAATAAAAAAATGCAATAGTCATGGTGTCTCTTCCCAGCAACAGAGCACTGAGTTGAATGCTTTAAACAGGGCTTAAGGGACCATCCTAGTAGGAACAGAGAAGACTGTGGTGCTGAGTAAGGTGTGGAATGCAGAGGACTGCTCAAGAAGTTTTCAAGCGGAAGAATATCAGGCAGGGAGACTGTTCGTGTGATACTCTGGCAAAGAATGTGGCTGCTTTCTGCCTTTGTCCAAAATATCTGATGGTCTTAGTAGGAGAGATTTCAGGACAGCCTGGAGTTGAGTCTGTTGTGTCGTCATGGGCGGTTTAGTCTGGTGCAGATCCATAATGAAAGGAGCAAGCAAGCAAGCTAAGCAAGGAAAAACACAAAATGTGCAGTCTGAGAAGTGCACTGGAGTTACGTCCAGTGTTCACAGAGAGAAAAAAAAAAGCTTAAAGAAAAGCCTGATGCTAGATGAAATAAAGGGGAATCTCTTTCTTCAACTACGAAAGCTGCTGAGGCAGGAGTGTATCAGGGGTGACCTTGCAGGGAGGCCCAGAAAGGAGATTAAGTAAAGCTGTAAAGTGAAGCCTAAATTCCACTGAAGACCCCAAAATGTTGAAGATGCCAGAGTTGTGGTATGCCTACCATGGAAGGATGTTAACAAATTCTGGAACTAGCTCAAGAAAGAGGAGTGTGTTGGTGGTCAACAAGGCTAAAAGGAGTTGGAGATCTAGAGAACATTTGGACATCAGACATGGAGATGCAGAATGTGGAGTTTGCCCAGATGGCTTTTCGTCTTGCTTTGTTTGGCCCAGCATTTCCTCACTGTGCTCCCTAGCCTTCCTCACCGTGCTCCCTAGCCTTCCTCACTGTGCTCCCTAGCCTTCCTCACTGTGCTCCCTAGCCTTCCTCACCGTGCTCACTAGCCTTCCTCACCGTGCTCCCTAGCCTTCCTCACCGTGCTCCCTAGCCTTCCTCATTGTGCTCCCTAGCCTTCCTCACCGTGCTCACTAGCCTTCCTCACCGTGCTCCCTAGCCTTCCTCACCGTGCTCCCTAGCCTTCCTCACTGTGTTCCCTAGACTCCCCTTTGGAATGGCAATGGTCATTCTATGCCACTGTATGCTGGAAGTACGTAGTCTGCTTTTTCATATTGATGTTATAGGTGGTTATAGCTATGATGGCCTTGAGCCTCAGAGGAGAATTTGAACTCTGGACTTTTAAACAGTCTTGAGACTGAGGTAGACTCTGAGGATCTTTAGTCAGACTAAGTGCATTTTGCTTTATGACAGACAGACCTATAATCCTGTGACAGCCAGGGGGCCAGTCAACTGTGGAGGTGTGAGTGAGAACGGCCCTCACAGGTTCACAGATTTGAGTATTTGGCCATGAAGGACTGGCAGTATTTGAAAAGATTAGGAAGTATTGAAGGAAGTGTCACTGGGGTGGGCTTGAGGTTTCAAAAAGCCCATTCCAAGCCCAGGGTGTCTCTCTTCCTGCTACCTTCAGTTCTAAATGTAGAACTCTCAGCTGGTTCTCCAGCACCATGTCTACCAGCATCATGCTTCCCACCACGGTGATAATAGACTAACCCCCTGAAACCACAAGACAGGCCCAACTAAATACTTTATAAGAATTGTCATGGTCATGGTATCTCTTCCCATCAATAGAACACTGACTGAGACTCCTCATTCTGCTTATTTGATGATCTTCTATTTCTCTCTCTTTCTCTCTGTCTCTCTGTCTCTGTCTTTCTCCGTGTTTGTGTGTGTTTCTTTGTGAACCTCTCTCTGTCTCTGTCTGTCTCTCTCTGTGTATCTGTGTGTGTGTGTGTGTGTGTGTGTGTGTGTGTATCAAAGGACAGCTTTGTCATTTCCCGTTCAAACATCATCCACCTTGAATTCTCAGACAGCATCTCTCAATCTCACTGAAACTCTACAACCAGCTAGACCAGCTAGCCAGCCACCCTCAGGGATGCTCTAATCTCTGTCTCCCTAGCTCTGGAATACAACCATGTTTCAATGCACAGCTTTCTCCTGGTGGGTTCTGGGGACTGTACTCTATCCTCATGCTGCTGAGGCAAGACTTTACCAAGAAGACTATCTTCTAGACCTACATCTAGTTAGTGTGCTGGTACAGAGTGAGAAGGGCCATTAAAGCTCTTAGTCTGGGAACCCACAGTTAGGTGGTGGGCATGAATCTTATTGGGTGTGGTAAGCTCGGTATCCTGCCAGCGCCAAGCAGGGAACAGAACAGAGAAATAAAAAGTCATGAAACAGTAAGGAGTGATGGAGACCACAGCGAATTCTATCTGAAAATCTCCCAAATGCATTTGCATTCAAATTTTTACCCTGAAACAAAATGCATAGAAGGGGCCTTGTATGCTGCTCCCTGCTGTAGTAGCTCAGGGGAAACAGCACGCTTTGATTGCTATGACTCCGTAGTTTTGAAAACTGCCCTGTTGATGCGGGTTGCATGACAGCTAACATTCTGGGTGGGACTGTCCTGTTAAGAGCCTATTGCAGAAGCTCAACCGGTCAGTTGTGCAGGGCCAGTTTGCAATTTTATTCCTGGTGGCATTTTACATCTTTCTCCAAATAAGGCGTTCAATTGATTCATTTTGATTTGAGCTTATAGAAAAGTTCTACTGCACAGATAATGTAAAAAGAGCAGATAATCCAAAATTTGCATGCAGATGGCCTGAGAGCATCATGTTCTCCATGAATTTGCCATTCAACTATGATTTTTTTCACATTGATCATGCACTGAAAATATTTTTGTATTTCTCCTAAAGCACAAACTACCATGGGGTTGAGGGGGTGAACTGGGACAGGTAATGACCCTGACAGAAGCCACAGGTGGCATCTGCTACAGCACATTTACAGGGGCCACTGTCTTTAGACTGAGCTTCTGCAATAGGCTTTAATAGGACAGGCCCACCCAGAATGCTAGCTGTCATGCAACCTACATCAACAGTTATCAAAAAGTGCTATTTCCCTGAGCTACCACAGCACAGAACAGCACAAAACGCCCCTCCTCTTTACCTTTATGAAGTTAGCAAAGGTAACTGCAACTTGGTGTGGTTTCCTGTGCTGATCCTGCACCATGTGTTTTCTTTCTTTGGACTCAATTTCCTTACAAAAGCAGGCTCTCCTGCCATGCCCAGGGGAGCATCTCCGAATTTCCTATGTGGGAGGCTTTTGGATTCATCTGTGAATTGCTAATAAAAGCCAATCATATCTCTAAACTCAATATGTTGAAATTTTATTTTCTGGTATATCACAGGGCAACAGCAGCTGAATGAGAAATGCAGGGGGGGTGATAAGGCCAAAAATCTCACAGGCTCATAGAAGCAATAACTAGCTTCCCAAGGTCTGTGGGACAGCCTTGAATTTAGCTTTTGCAGAAGGTTGAACCTGGTAAAATAAAAGCTTGCTATTGTCTCTCCCCTACCACATTGCCACTGTCAGGAGGGAGCGATTTCTCACAAAACAGCTTTTGAAATTTTACCCAATGCTAACTCTGCCCACTGCTTACCAAAAATGGAAACAACACAAGAGAAAGATAATTGCCATTTTCCTCTCTCACAAAAGAGACTTCTAGCAAAGTGAGCAGGGGGCAGAAATCAAAAACTCTGTGTGCACCAGCTCTGGCATCCTGATGGAGGGTTAGTCACTAATCCCCCGATGGTTACTTAATTGCAGCTAAACACAGCACCACCCAGCTTAACATTCCCCTCCCAGCCCTGTTCTCAGAACCGCTCAGGTCTGGAAATAGCAAAAGTCCTCAAAGCACAGGGAAGAGACACACCAATCCTGCTGGTAGCCTCTCTCTCCACAGCATTTCACGGCCGTTAGATCTCCTGGGCACATTCTAACAGTCCCTTCCACTTCCTGCGTTTTCTGCAGAAGCACAAAAATGCCGGCTTTTGCCAAGGTCTTGAGGAAGAGCCCCTCCAGACCCATCTTCAATCACAGAGAGCTCCCAGTCCATCTACCAACATTCCCCGCATAACCACTGGCTTAGTCACAGAAGGGCTTTGAATTACTGAAAAGACACTGAGTGCTGACCACTCTTCCACAGACTTCCACTGAGGACACAAGGAACTGGCTGAGATCAACAGCCCACGCTCTGCCAGAACACTGCCAACTACAGAGTCAGAGGACGGAAGTGCCTGAGTCTTCATTGAAGACATTTGGCTTCCTTAGAGTCTTTGTAGCCAGGGGGGATAGCTAAACTGTATGGTGGCCATAATGCAATTAATCATACCTTAAATAAGAATGGGGAAAAGACGTCTGTGTTTCAATAGAAAAGGCATTCTAGGGCTAGAGCAATACCATCTCTTGATGCTAACCCTACCTTTGCTAAAGTAATTACGAGGGTTTCTCACACACACACACACACACACACACACATAGCAACCATCTAACGGTCCCGATGTTCCTGTAATCCCAGAACTGGGGGAAGCCAATGTAAGTCAATCCCTGGGGCTCCCTAGCCAAGTAGCCTAGACTACTCTGTAAATACCAAGGCAGAGAGGCCCTGTCTCAAAGCACAAGGTGGACTGGTACCTGATAAACATACTGAAGATGTGGGGCTGGTGAGATGGCTCAGCGGGTAAGAGCACCCGACTGCTCTTCCGAAGGTGATAAGTTCAAATCCCAGCAACCACATGGTGGCTCACAACCATCCGTAACGAGATCTGGCTCCCTCTTCTGGAGAGTCCGAAGACAGCTACAGTGTACTCACATATAATAAATAAAATAAATCTTTAAAAAAAAAAAAAAAAAACATACTGAAGATGACCTCTGGCCTTTATCACACACATACACCCTGGTATGTGTGCAAGCACAAGCACAGGCATACAGAGACAGAGACAGAGACAGACAGAAACAGTCAACAAGGGTCAAGGAATGTTCTAAGAAGTCTGACACTTCACAATGTTTTAGAGACCCAGTATACTGACACAGTCGATTACACTCTCAAAAGCTTGGATTCTGCTCTGTAATGGCACAGGCTTCATAGGTGACTGAGTCCTCCTTATGTAAATGAGCTCCTCCATATGTAAATGAGCTCCACCTTTGGACAGGCAGACCAGAGGTTATCTGGGACCTCAGGGAGCACAGCAAGCATTTCCACTCCCTTTTTCAGAAAAAAAGATAAGGTGTAGTCTTTGTTTCCAACTTCCTGAAGAAAGAGTAACACTGAAGAAGTGTGGCTTGGAGAAAATTCCAAGACCTGATGCTGTGAAGTCAGCGGCCTTTAGAGGGCAAAGGTCACATTCTTCCCTAAATTCCCTTTGTCTGTGTTTCTGTTTCCTATGAAAACACTGACAGTTATCCCACCCAGTACAGGGAGCTCCAAGTATCTGCCATGACACCAAGCAAGCAGCAAGTGACACAAGTGGCCAGGCGCTCTTGTAAAGCCTCTCTTCCTCAGCATGTGTGAAACCATCAAAAGGAAATCTGATCAATCAGTTCATGATGAGGGACAGTGATCTAGGTAGCGGGGCGACGTCCTCGGCAGCCGTGGCTCCTGGAGATGCTGCCTTCTCTCATGCTCACCTCTTCACAAACCTCATTTCAATTGAACGCCATCACGAAGCAGCTTACCAATTAAATCAAGATGTCTCAATATTACAGAAGAGAGATTCTTAAATGTAATAACAGCATTTCTCGGCTGTATTTACAGCCTTGGACATTACTAGTTAAGTACCCCCAAGGAGAAATTCTAAGAAGAATTCCACTTTGCACAATTTCAATTCAGTACTCAATACTCGAACAACGCATTTTTCTCAGCACAAACAGCGTTCAGGACTGAAAGTTTGGTTGTTGTTCCCTGGCCTAATACATAAAGAAAAAAGATCATCCTTGGGAGAATTGTTCAGATATATTAGAAATATTATTGGCATTTTTACAAACCTGTTAAATATATGTATAGCATAAGTGAATATATATATATAAATATACACACTCTAAGCATGAATAAGAAAAGCTCCCATTTATAGACACTTGTCAGAATTAGCCAAACACCATATGTTATCCTTCTTACTTTTTATACCTGGGAGGGCCTCCAGAGGGGTTTGTTCCTGCTACAGTGGTAGGTAGGCACCATGGTTTTGATAAGCTAGGCAGATGACATTAGCTGGGACCCACAAACTCACATTTAAGTTTCTGTGACGAAAGCCTACATCTATGTCACAACCATACTAGAAGCCACCTATTCTGATGGGCATCACCAGCACATGGGACCAGATGAGCCTCTCTGGGCCCTGTCTGGTTGTAAAAGCCAAATTCAGCATCACTAAATTCTCCATATTTAAGTCTTCTGAGTCTGGGTCCTTTCATAATAACAAAACTGAGCAGTCACCATCAAACAGGTGCAACAAATATTCTCAGGAAGACCATTCAAGCCACACCCTACACTAAGGTGAAATTCTGGTGTGTTGGCTGCTAAGTGGGTGAGGAGAAGTTTTGGTTATCTTTGGCTCAGTGAGTCCATGCCACTGGCTTTCCAAGGAAGATCTCTTCTGGGTAATGGGCCATGCTAGGCAGCCACACAAGACCTACCTCTCCTATCCAGAAGGGAGTGGAGGGGGGGGTTGCAGGAGGACTATTTGAGCTTAAAGACTAAGAGCTGAGAGAGATGGAAAAGGGAACATGTGACTGGCAAATGTAGTGTGGGGAGAGGAGACGCATGCACACACTCACAAAGGATAAAAACCTCGGCGCTAGAGACATGGCTCAGGAGCTGTGCTTGCTTCTCCTGCAGAGGACCAGACGTGAGCTCCCAGCACGCATTACTGCCTACAACTTCAGCTTCAGGGAATCCATGCCTCCTCTTGACGGCTACTGACACTGCACACATGCAAACACACACCCACACATACACACACAGAGACGGGGAGGGGCGCTGTTAAATGGCAGATGTCTATGCATGGATCTCAAGGAAGAAAGAGAGAGAGCCCTCGCGCTGTTAAATGACAGAAGTCTATGCATAGATCTCAAGGAAGACATACACACACACACACACACACACACACACACACACACACACACACGCGCGCGCGCGCACGCACACACACGCACACACGCGCACACACACACACACACACACACACACACACACACACGCACCTCCCAGTGGACTTTGGGAGCAGGGCAGAGAAGGGGCACAGAAGGCAGGGGAGGGGTGCACTGAGACCCTGGAGCAATGAGAGAGCAGTCTCCATTTTAAGGTAGGCTACAGAGTCAAGGGAGGCAGGATGAGGCGGAGACCACAGGGTCACGGGGCCACACTAACATCAACATCTTTGTCCTGTCCTGAGCACTAAGAAGACACTAGAGCAAGGACTGACAGGATGGGGTTTTTGGCTTTGAAAATATTTTGGCAGCAATACAGACAAAAGACTAGAGGAGAAACTGAACACAGAAAGAATCTTATACAGTAGCTGTCAGGGAAGAGAGAACGTCATAACAACAGCAGCAGGACTGGAGAGGAAGGAAGACCCACAGACCAGAGCTGGCGATGGTGCCCATCCATGGGGGACACCACCACCTGAGGAAGAGGATGACTTGAGAGGGGAGAAGATGAGAGAACTGAGGGAGAAAATTCCACTTCTGATGTGTAAAACTAATGTGTCCACCATTCTAGGCAAACAAATACGACAGACAGGTAGAGGGGAGGGTGGGACTTACGGAAAAGCCCAGGCATGGGCACCTGAGAGTCACATCACCATTCTTTGAAAGGTGTCTGAGTATATGGTGGACTGAGCAAGGTGCACTCAGGAGAGGAATGAACGGCCAGCGTCTGACATTGGGAGTAAGAGCTTTCTAGTTCTCCTGTAGGTGCATTTCCAATGTCTTCCAATGATAGAAGCTGCCAGGGGCAGGCATGGGACACTAAGCCTCACAGCCAAGCCAGTGCCACACTGAAACGGCAAAGCTGAGCCTGGTCAGACAGAGCCTGCCCCCACGTCCTTGGAAGTGTACCTAGAAGCTGCTGTGGAAAGACAACAGCTCTTTCTCTCCAGGCTGGAGGTATGGGGGACACTCGGGCTTTCTCCTGGATGAAGGCCCCTGCTTATTTTCCATGGATTAACGCTTCCAAGTGAGTGAGAATTGACTTGCCAAGTGGTCTAATTCACTTGGCTGTGTGTCTCACTTAAAAATCCATTAACAAGTCAGACTAGAGGGGTAAGCAATGTCCAATTAAAGCAATCGCCGTCCTGTCCAAATGCCTAGCAGCTGTGCCATCTTACACCACCAGCTAGCTACAAAAATGCAATTTTACCACTTCATGGAGATCAAAACATGGTCTGAAGCCATCGGGGGCCCAAGAGGAGCTGTGAGAAATGTGAAGCCACCAGGTCTATGTGTTTCCATTATGAGAGTCCACAGAGAAACAACTCTGCGTTAGGCTGAGATTTCCTGGTGGCAACCCTGAAAGCAGGGCCATCAAGACTGGAGTTCTTCACAATCAAAGTTTGCGCACATCACCCCAACAACACGGAAGGACAAGACATGGGGCAGGGTGAACGCCTGCAATGCAAGCCTTGTGGGCGAATACAGAATACATACAGATGCTTTTATAATGAGAAAGAAAGAAAGAAAGAAAGAAAGGAAGGAAGGAAGGAAGGAAGGAAGGAAGGAAGGAAGGAAGGAATTTTGAGAAATGGAAAATTTGAAAAGACAGCTACTTGAGCCGGGCGTGGTGGCGCACGCCTTTAATCCCAGCACTCGGGAGGCAGAGGCAGGTGGATTTCTGAGTTCGAAGCCAGCCTGGTCTACAAAGTGAGTTCCAGGACAGCCAGAGCTATACAGAGAAACCCTGTCTTGAAAAACAAAAACAAAAAAACAAAAAAACAAAAAAAAAAAAAAGAAAAGACATCTACTTACAGATATAAAATGACTCAAAAGCACACGGAAAGGTATTCAGCATCATTACCCAGCTAAGAAATGCCACGCCTTTAATCCCAGCACTTGGGAGGAAAAGGCAGGTGGATTTCTGAGTTCGAGGCCAGCCTGGTCTACAGAGTGAGTTCCAGGACAGCCAGGGCTATACAGAGAAACCCTGCCTCAAACAACAACAACAACAACAACAAAGAAATGCAAATCAAACCCACAGCACAGCTAAGCTTACAAGGATGGACAATAAAGACTTGGGGCAAGAGTGTGAAGAATCAGTGCATCTTATATACTCCTTGTAGGACTCTCAAATGCTGCTGCCACTTCGGAATCATTTCAGTAGTAAAATAAGAGTTGCCACCCAATACCATGCTCTGATCCCAACTGTATAGCCAAGGGAGCTGATGCCATCTACATAAGACCATCATTCTGGCACATCAGCAATGACACCTTAATGGTGTCAAGTCCCAAGTGGATAAACACATGACACGGTCACATGATGGAGTGCGAGGGTCACATGATGAAGTGCGAGGGACAATGAGTCATTAGATGAAGACATCGTGTTTTGTACAGATCCCAAGTTCAGTTCCCAGAATCCATGTTGGGCAGCTCACAACCACCTCTAACTGCAGCTCCTGGGAATATGATTCCCTACAACCATCTCTAACTGCAGCTCCTGGGAATATGATTCCCTATAACCACTTCTATCTGCAGCTCCTGGGAATATGATTCCCTACAACCACCTCTATCTGCAGCTCCTAGGAATGTGATTCCCTCTTCATCTTCCCTGGGAAACTTGTGCTCACACACAGACATCTACCCTGCCATATAATTAAACTTTAAAATAATTTTCTTTTTAAAAATCAAGGACAGAAGTGTCAATAAAAGCTATGACGTGCATTAAGCAAGACATGTTGTGGGAGTCTACCACACTGAGCCACACGGGATATGATCTCATCTGTAGGAATTGTCCAGAACTGGCAGTTATGGCCACGAAACAGATCAGAAGTTCTCAAGGACTGGGGAAGATTATAACAGTTGTTTAGTGTTTCAATTATGGAGAAATACAGAAGCTACTAGTGAGTTCCATGGCTTAAAGGGGTGAGTCTTATGACAGGGGGAATTATACCTCAATTTCTTATTTTAAGAGAGAGGGAGGAGCCTGTGAGAACTCAACAGCCACCTTCCAGGACATGAGAGGGAACCGATGCTTTGAAGGAGCCTTGAGACCCGCATGGAGAGGGAAGCCGGTCCTTGAGAAGAAAGGATGAAAAGCTATGTCTCAGCTCCCAAGTGGCCTCACAAGCCCAGCTTCTCCTTCCCACCCTATGCTCATGAACAAACAAAGGGAACACAGGGAGGGAGGGCAACATGAGAGGGAGGGGAGGGGGAAGGCAAGGGGAAAGAAGAGAGACAGGAGAGGCTGGGAGAGGGAGTGAAGAAAGGAAAGGAGTTAAGGCAGACAGGAGCCTGCACAGAGCTGGGGACAGTCAGAACCAGGGCTTTCAGCCAGAGACAAAGGATGGGTCGGTCACCTTAGGGCCAGAGCAGTTGAGCTGTTCTTCCCTCTGAGCCTGCAGGGTGGTGACCTGGTTAAAGGACATCAGCTAAAAGGCTTTTAGTAAAGATTGCCAAACCTAACACCATCTCGCTGGCACTCAGGAGCTAACTGAGCCCAGGTCCCTTAGACCCAGGGGGTGCAAACTAATCCTAGAAGGCTGTCATTCTTTTTCTTAAAGGGAAAACAATAGAATTTATTTCTAATTGTTAAAACTTAAAGCCAGCATGGCTAATTACACAAGCTGCTTCTGGATGAAAGGGAGTGGTGGGAGAGGCGCTGCGGCTGCCTCGAGATGGTGGGAAGAAAACCCTGTGGAATGAAGATCATCGTTTCCACTCACAATACCTTGCTTCTCAATTCCCAGACCCAGGCTGACCCATGTGTCGAGGAATTAAAAGGTATCTGCTTACAGTAAAAACACTTCAGTGTTCGCAGGAAGGCTGTCCCACAGGAATATAAGTGAGGCACAGATGTTATTTTAATATTTCCAGTATGATGTGTAAGGATGGGAAGGAGAGACTGGGGAAGTGGCTCAGAAGATAAAGGTGCCTGTCAACAAGCCTGACAACACGAGTTCAATCCCCAGGTAGGGAAAAAGATCTGACTCCTACAAGCTGTCTTCTGACACCCATGTTTGTACAATGGTATGATGTATGCACGAACCCACACATACAAAACAGGTAGATACAGTTTTCAATTAAAAAGAGGAATTTCAACAATAAGCTTTATTTCACCTACTATATCTAAAAATACTTTCATTCTGGCATGTAGCCAACACGCCATTTGGGAATCCTTGTTCAGTAAGCCTGTACGGCCAAGGTGCTCACTCTCAGTGCAGACCTGCCCTGACTCAGGCACTAAACACAAGTACCTCTGTGAACAGTGAACTCTGTCTCTACAAACTTAAATGTCTAGCATACACTCTGCTATCTAACCTTCACAACTAGCCTAAGATACCATGTGCTAATGGGAGCTCTTGACCCCTGAGCTAAATGGCCAAATGCAATTGCATAGACTATCATGTTTCCCTTCTTGGCCAGAAGAAGAACGAATGAATAAATAAACATATCACGTAGCCATTAGGTTGAAAACCACACTAAACTCTTAAATGCAGTCATGCCTCTTGGTTCAAAAGCACTTTATACCCAGGCTTTCTCCAACTATCTCATCAGATGTGAGGATAAAAGTGGGAAAGTGCTGGGGAGAGCGAGGAGCAGAACGAAGAGACCCAGTGTTGTGTTGCTGATATGACCCTAAGAGTTTGTTTACAAGTGTATTGTTTCCACTTCTGAGTATACATGTGCATCGCAACATTGTTTCTTTCCCTTTCCCTGCTCTCCCGGTCCCACGCACAGACAAACAACACAGGTTTATGTTATTATTGAAAGGGATGGGGACCTGACTCACTGATCTTCAGAGACTTACAGCCTTTGTAATAGCCATCTCCACTGCTATCCCATCCCCTTCCAGCTGCCAACAGGAGGATGAGGGCTCAGAGAACCCTGGGAAATTAAGGACCAGTCTAGATGAGGCATGCGTCACCCCTCTTTTAATGACTGACACTCAACACAGAGTGATAAATAACACAGAGATGAAGGGGATCTGACTGAAGAGGGCATGGGAACAGGCCTCAGTGGACAGCCGCACTGTTTCTTGTGCTGAACTAACGGGACATGATCTGGAGGGGCTAAGAAGGAACCCATGGTAAACAGGTGGAACTAGTTAGGAAGCCTTCACAAAACAGAAGGATGAAGAGGCATCCACATTTCCATCACTATAGGCTCTAAAAAAATACAATCAGTATTTCATGTGTGATAACCATTAATCCTTATAACACTGTGGTGCAGTGGGTGCCACCTTCTCAAAAACAAACAAAGAAAAACAAAAAAAGTAGGAAGGGAGGGAGAGAGGGAGNGATCACATATCAGATATGCTGCATGTCAGATGTCTAAGTTATGATTCATAATAGTAGCAGTTATGAAGTAGCAATGAGGTAACTTTATAGTTGTGGGTCAGCCCAATATGAGGCACTGAGGCACTGGGTTAAAGGGTCACATCATGACAAAGGTTGAGACCACCCGTGTGGAACAACAAACTCAGAGAGATAGTTGCTATTATGTAGCCAGGCACATCTGCAAAGGTATTTCCTCAACTAGAAAGTCTCCTCCCCACAGCTGCTTCAACCTTCTGACCTGAAAACACTCCAGACACTTAAGAGTTGATGTCTGTAGCTCAGGCAGCTAGCTGATCTATCTCGGTGGCTGGTCCCTTCTGAGCTCTTTACAATCTAAAGAAACAATGGCCTTACAACTGGCCTTGCTTCTCCACCATCTCCTGAGCTAACTTGTCAAGCTCCTGGGCACAGAACACTAGCCCCAGGACTGGCATGAAACAGACCCACCACAAAAATCTGCCAAGTGCCAGCAAAGGAGGGCTTCCAAGTAGCCCAAGATGGCTGCCTTAGCTGCTGGCGTTTCAAGAGGCCAAGCACTCCTGGCTGCCGATTGCCTCATGCTGTGCTGTGGGCATCGTCTGGTGCATTTTTCATTCTCCATAATAGCCTCTTCTTATCATGCACTTTATTGATCTGTCTGAGCAATGAAATTTATTATTTATTAGATTTCTGTAATGGCTTTGCTCCAAAGAGGGATATGCAGGGACTCCAAGGCACAGCAAGGAAGAAGAGCACAAAGGATGCTCAGAGCAGGAATGGAGACAGGAAGCCGCTGCCCTCAGAGAGATGGGAGCAGCTGCAGGAGCCTGTGACAGCCTGTCTCCGGTCAGTCCCTCTTCCTGGCCTTGTCTGACAGAACAACTACCAGGGAAAGCACTCTGATAATAAGCTAAGAGTGCACCTATCTGCTAAGTAGCATTACTCCATAATAATTAACCAGCATCAAATTGGCTCACTCACAAACAGGAATATCCAGGGAAGGGGACAGAGAGTTTACTGTGTAAACCCTCCTCTACTAATGACAATGTTTTCTACAGTCAAGGGCTGCCCATAGTCCATTTTTTTTTGGCACATGATAGGGGCTGAACAATTTCCCAAGACTACAATCTCTGAATCCCCACATAGACTGAAACACACTCATCATCCCTAGCAGGTGAGTGGGAATTCAATTCTCAAATTTTTCTATCAATAGTACCCTGAGGGTAGCAGAAGAAACTGCTTTGGGTGGATATGGGGTTCGCTGGCCACCCCCGAGGGGTTCCAAGTTCTTGGGCTCTATAATATCAGGAAGTTGGAGACTGAGAAAGAACAGGGAAGCAGAGAAAGTTTATTGGTGAAGATACATTTCCTTCCAGGGGAAGAAAAGCCTTTGTAGGAACTGTCAGATGCACACCCTGGTTTGGCACACGCATGTGTGCACACAGGTGTGTGTGTGTGTGTGTTAGTGTGTGTGTGCTCGAGCTCATGCATATGCGTGTGCTGTTGTTTGGTTGTGGTTTTCATTATTTTGTCATTTACACAGGATCAGCTCTCTTGCGCATGCTCTGTTACTGGGTTCTCATAAAACTTTAAGCACCACAACTCATTAGCATCTTAAATCTCCAGCAACAGGCGCGGTTCACCTAATCAAGGAGCCTCAGGCTGCAGCAGGTTCTAGCCAGTCTGTCAGGGCGGGACTGCCAGCCTTCCTCTGACAGCCGGCTTTCCCGGCTTTCCTCCTTTTCAGCCTCTGCTGCTTCAGCCTGGTGAACTTCACTCTCCTGTTGTGTCTCAGAAATTGCTGTTCTTCTCCATGCAACAGTGATCTCCTTTAAGTTTTGAGCCTGATACACATTTAAATTCTGCCATATTTCCAGAAACCAGGCCCACACTGGCACACAATGGCCCTGGCAAGTATGGAGGACACAGCAGTAGCTTCCTAGTCTTCCTCCTGCACGGAAAGGAAGAACTTCTTCAGAAGACAAGCGCACCTCTGCGAGCCTCCCAGACATTAACTAGACTCTTCCTCCTGTCTCTAGCCCCACCAAGTCTAGTCACTGCAACATCCAGCTAGCCACTCTCCTGACCCAAAGGCTGTCTCCTCAAACCACCCTCATCCCTTGCCCATATGCAAGGGTGAGTTCTGAGGCAGCATCCGGTGTTCATTAGCTGGGGACTCCTAGCATAGGGTCACAGACTACTCACTAGATGGTAATTAATTAGGAAACTGCCACTGTTTTAAAGGAGTCACTGTCAGGACCAACGTGACTGCTTTGTGTCTGCTTAATTAACACGTCTTATGAAACAACCGAGCCTTCTTATTGAAAAAAGTTATGGTAGAAACTTGATTATGCAAACTTAATACTTTATACAGAAAACTGCATTTACATACAGAAGCTAAAGTAAATAGTTATGAATCTTTAAATATTGCTTCATTAATCAAAGCGCTCCACAATCAGGTTGAGATTAAAGCCCTGTTTACATTCATAAACAAGTTTTAAAGCCTCAGCCACACCAAAATCATTCCATCACTCATGTTTTGGTTCATCGATTATAAACTTTGAATACTAAAGATAAGGAATGAACTCTGATGGCAGGTGTGAGGACTGAAGGGCTGGCCAGACAACCTCCTACCTAACATGCACAAGTACTAACGATGTAACCGGTGTGGTTTCCCAAGGCTCATCAAGGCAACCCTCTTTCATAGACTCCATTCCTATCGGTGTGATAAAGTACACTGAAAAAAGCAACTGCAAGGGCTTATTTAAGCTTGATTTCCAGGTTACAGTCTGTCTGAGCAGGACTGTTCACAGGAGCAGGAATGTCAGAGAACAGGTCACATTGTATCCACAGTCAAGAGCAGAGAGCACAAAATCAATGCAGCCATACTGGTGCTCAGCTCAATTTCTCTGCTCTTGCATTGTTCTGGATTTCCTGCCTAGGGAATGGTGCCACCAACAGTGGGCCGGGCTTCCTGTCTCAACTAATGTAATCAAGACAGTTCTCCACAACCATGCTAACCTGACCAAAATAAGCCCACATTGAGTATCTCTTCCCAAGCGATTCCAGCTTGCGGCATGTTGACAATTAACTTAGCACTACAACCTCAAGCAATACAGGATGTGCTGTGTTATCCTAAACCTTGCCCTAACAGCTGGTGATGTGGAACGAGCTGTATTCCCTCAAAACTTATGCAGTGAAATGCAAGCAGAACATAGCCTCATTTGATGAAGAGATCAGTTCATACTGAAGTATAGTTCATACTCTAATTTCAGGACATCCGAGGTCCTCATAGGAGGGAGAAGTTGAGACATATTGCACGCACGTTTGCAGATACAGACACAATGAACATCAGGGAGAGCCAACAATCTAGGAGATGCCTCTTAGCCAACAAGAGCCTCCTGCCTGTGCTTTGACCTTGGACTTCTAACTTCCAAAGCTGGGACACAATAGGACTACCACTCAAGTTATCAATTTACAAGAGTGTTACAACAGCCCTAGGAAACAAAGCAGGCGGTCTTCTTAGGATCCCCATTTTTAAAATGGGGAAGCTGCTCTGGGTTAAAAGCCCTGGCTGCTCTCCGAGGATATGGGTTGATTCCCATCCTGTACAAAACAGCTCATATCCATCCATAATTTCCATTCCAGGAAGTCAATGTTTTCTCCTGGCCTCCTCAAGAACCAGGTACACATGCAGGACACAGACATGCGTGATGCACGTGCAGGGGAAGCGCCCATACACATAAAATAGATATAAATAAATCTCTTTTTAATGGAGAACCTGAAGCAAGGCGCTTACTTATTCCTTTTATCAATCAGCAGGTATTTTCTCAACTCCAGCTCTAAGAAAGAAACAGCAGCCTTCGCTGACATCTGGGGACAGCATGTTTATTCACCTGACAATCACAATCACAAACGTGCATCTGGATTGTGAAACTGGAAATATGCCTTTTCCCCTCTGGAACAAAACGTGTTTCCTCCCAGGAAAATTGATGACCACAAGCTGTGTCACTAAGTCTTGGCACGCCTTCAGGAAGAAGCCAGGGCTTAGGCCCTGATGACACAGGTTTACCCACCAGCATCTATGCAAAGAACCTGGACCATCATTATGCAGTCAAGACAAGGGGGCCTGTCTTTGAGGATGGGTTAGCTTCTGATGGTCCAGGTGGGGCCCTGCAGAGCATTCAAACAAGGAAGCCTTTCCATGTAAATTTGATTGACTTGCTATTGTTGTTTATATACTCTGTCTTCCACGGGTCCTCTGGGAAGCAGCTAATGAGACAGCATCCACAGGCCTGATAAATTAGTCCCAGAAACTCTAGTTTAAAAACAAGACTGGCTACTCAATTCCTTCAAAACAATCTCTGAAAGCAACGCAGTGATTCTCATGGCTGCTTCTGTTGACTACAAAATGTACTCTGAAAATTGAATTTTCTTGGAATTGCTACACAGGGAAACTCAGGTGAGGAGCCAGTTTATAGACTGACAGCCGGGATTCTAGGAAGGAGGTCAGGGAAGATGCGGAGCAGAGAGCTCAGCAGATGGGCATCTGCCTTCTTGCTATGCACAGCACAGATTTCTGAATTGCTTTCTGTTCCCCAGGGAGACCCCTGAAATCCCACTGGGAAAGAGCAGCCCTGGGCATTAAAACAGAAGGATCTAGTCATGTTCCTATGCTTAGGTATCCCCTACACCACCATAGGTGGGTTGGGATCTGGTTGGAGGACTTTTCAGTCCTGTAGGTCTAACCCAGGCCCTCATCAATGCTAAGCAGAAATTTACTCCAGAGCACTCATTCCTCAGATAGCAGTGGAGCAACAAAGACAGGGTCTCTTCTCAGAAGTAGGAGGCAGGGCAGTGTCGGGGGGTGCAACAAGCTGCCTCTCGGAGAGGGTGAAGACAGAGGCTGGAGTAAAGAGGGCAGAATCCCACCTGGAGGAACACAGAAGGCAGGGGACACAGAAGCAGCAAGCAGGGTGGTACAGCAGTAGAAGGCCAGGCACATGTGAGTCCTGTGTCCACAAGGAAGAACTTATGTTCCCGGACAAACAATGTAACCTCTCACTGCTACTAGAACCAAACAGGAACACCAGCTGGCAGTGTGTACTAGTCGGTTATGACTCCTCAGGAGTCTCTGCAGACACATCCTCAGTTGTCCCTCATCCAGCCACTGTGCTGTTTCCAGTGTGTGCTCAAATTCTAGGCATGTAAAGGTTAAGTCGCTTGCTGTCTGGAGTTGCTCTTACCCTTGGGGAAAATACTGCCCCCAGTAAGAATGTGTTCGATATCAAAGCTTCTTAATATTTGGGCTGTGATTCATATGAAGACATGAAAAATCTGGCAACAATAAAAGATTTCTGAACATAACCAAAAACTAATTCAAAACCAAGCGTGTACTACACCCGAGGAGTTTGGAAAACCAAGCGTGTACTACACCCGAGGTGTGTGGGGCAGTACTTGCCTGTGCTGTATCTGGTGGCTTCTCGGCAGCCTTGGGGTGGAGCACACAGTACCTGCACTTTGTCTCATGCATACACCCATGCTAAGTGTCAATAGATGCCGTGGAAACCCCTCCACTCAGCTTCTTGGTCACCACAAGTACATTATGAATTTCTTTACAATACACACAACGTTGTCTACTCTAATAGGAACATTGGTCTTACTGCAGAAAAAGAAGACTTGATCTTTCTCTCATTTCTAGGAATGTAAATATTTAATGTATCTTTTTTAGGTTTGCTTTTATCTTTGATAAATTGTAAAATCACATGTACACCAAAGAACTTCTTTAAAATACATTCCTTCATAATTTATAATAGGTCTCTTAGCAATTTTCACCAGTAAACTTTGAATTGCCTACTTTATGCACTTCCTTGCATGTTCTTGTCAAATAAAGACTTCTCAGGGGAAAGGGGTCAAAAAAAAGAAAGTTTGCTTCTCTGAAAACATTTATTGTCAAAAGTTAACTGACAGCCTGGAGAGGGATCCCGAGCACAATGTGTGGCTTGCATGCTACTCAAAATAATTAGCAAGCCTTGTGCTGCTCTACTGATCCAAGACACTGCTTTGTAGGACAAATGCCTAAAAAAGGTCAACCGTGTACCACGTGGAAGACTAAGCTCCAGGCTGGGCCGTGGAGATCACACCCATGGAGATCACACCCATGGAGATCACACCCATGGAGATCACACCCATGGAGAGCACACCCATGGAGAGCACACCCATGGAGATCACACCCATGGAAATCACACCCATGGAGATCACACCTATGTTTTTCCATGGTCTTCTGGACACTGGGATTTCTGCTCTACTCCTGGCTTTTGCGTGTGCTTACATTTTCTTTGGCTAGCCCGTGTCTGATCTCTCAAATGAAAATTTTGAGCCTGTGTGTGTGTGTGTGTGAGTGTGTGTGTGTGTGTGTGTGTGTGTGTGTGTGTGTGTGTGAGAAGTTGCTGCAGGTCTCCACTCATCTTGAACATCCCCGGCTTTTGTAGGTGAGCCCTTTGGGATACAAAGGAGGTCTTCACTGTAACCTTCTTCACACTAAATCACCAGAAATCATCAAATCAAGCTAAGCTGGCATCTTCTGCACTTAACAGTAAATCAATTAGTAGTGAGTAGTAAATTTAACGTTTTAAAGGAGAAGAATATAGGTGTCTTAGTTACGGATTTACTGCTGTGAATAGACACCATGACCAAGGTAACATTTATAAGGCCGACGTTTAATTGGGGCTGGCTTACAGGTTCAGAGGGTCAGTCTATTATCATCAAGGTGGGAACATGCTATCATCCAGGCAGGCATGGTGCAGGAGAGGCTGAGATTTCTACATCTTCATCTAAAGGCTGCTAGCAGAATACTGGCTTCTGGGCAGCTAGGATGAGAGTCTTAAAGCCGACACACCCACCATGACACACCCACTCCAACAGGGCCACACCTTGTAATAGTGCCACTCCCTGGGCTAAACATATACAAACCACCACAATGGGGGAAGAAAATGAGAACCAGAGATCACTATGGAAGCTGTCATGTGGATCAAATGTTGACGTTACACTAGGGACTTTCCTGGTCTACATGGAGACTGGACTGGGGTTTAGAGGCCATTATATGCCATCCAGCAGAGAGGCCTTGGTCAGGCCTGGCTTGACCAGTTGTCACCAGCAGCCCTAGGCTGGGGTAAATGGAGGTGCTTGTGGCCCCTCAGCACCATCCCAGCCTCCATCTGGGCAAGCTTACTGACAACTGCAACAAGCTCCAAGCTCACCACAGGTTGGAAAATGATTTTAGACTTAAGACCCATGCTTCCTTGTCCTATGCTCATCCCAGCAAAGAACATTTATTCCCAGCACTGCTGGTTCCTGCTGCTTCTCTCCCACAGTGGTGACCACCAAAGATAAAGCAGAGCTGATGGGACCGTTCTGTAGAGTCATACAGTGTCCCGGGGGAGCTGGAGATTAAGGTGGGGAGGTAACTCAGTGGTTAATGTGCAGGCTACACAGGCACAAGGACCTGAGTTGAGATTCCCAAAGCTGAGAGTGGAAGTCTGTGCTAGGGATTCCAGCACTAGAATGGGAATATGGAGAGAGGATCCCCAGAGCTCAGTGGCCATCCAGCCTGGTGGAAACAATGAGCTCCAGATTCAGTGAGAGACTCCCTATCCCCAAAGTTAAGGTGGCTAGCAACTGCGGATATTGGGTATCAATTTCCAGTATACACACACACACACAGACATAGACATACATACACACACATAGACATAGATATACACAGACACACACAGAGACACACAAGGGCAGATAGACACAGTCATACACAGACATACAGACACACACAGAGACATAGACATACACAGACACACACACAGACAGAGACACACAGGGATACATAGACACAGTCATACACAGACATATAGACACAGACACAGACATACAGAGAGACACACAGATACAGACATATAGAGACACATAGGGACACACAGACACAGTCATACATGGACATATAGATACACACAAAGACATACAAAGAGTCACAGACATACACAGACACACAGATACAGACATACACAGACACACAACTACAGACACACATACAGACACATGCACAGACACACAGAGAGACAGACACACATAAATATACAAACACACACAAAGACAAAGAGACAGACAGAGACATATAGCCACAGAGAAAGAGAGAGACAGAGAGATATGGAGAGAACTGGAGTCTATACTAGACTTCACGGTACCAGTCTGGCCCAGCTATATACACACCACATGACTTAGGACAAGACCGACTACCTGCTTTTGTAGAATGGGAATGATAATGGCTCCACCACCAAACACTGTCTGGGAACAATTAAGCCTTTTAGGTATTCATCATACATAGTAAATCACCTCCTCCATTTTTAATGACTTAAAGTAATAACCATTCCCAAAAACTAACACTGAATTGTCAGTTTTGTTTCTAGGTACAAATCTAAAAGAACTGTAAGTAACATCTCAGAGCTATTTATACACTGTTGCACATGTCACATTAGTACCAGCAAGCCTTCGGTGAGAGCAGTCCAAATGTCCTTCAGCAGATGAACAGATGGACATGGTACCATGCACTCAGCCTTAAACAAGCAGGACCTGTTTGGGATGGTACAATTGTTCAATTCTACAGCATGGATGAATCCTGTGGAATACAACACTGAGTGAAATTCGCCTGTCACCAAGAGAAAGGAACAGCATCATGTCACCTTCCTGGGACATCCAGAGAAATAA
>LR750180.1:446973-464941 GCA_902729485.2 Mus minutoides | reverse complement strand
TTCTGGTGTGTCTGAAGACAGCTACAGTGAACTCATACGTTAAACCTTTAAGAAAAGAGAAGGAAAGCAGTGTGTGTTTGAGCAGCGCCTGTCAGAATGGTCTGAGCCACGGCCTCCTTGCTCATGACCGCCTCAGCCGTGCAGACCGAAGTATTTCACCTTGGGTGACCACTGGTCCTGCTGGGTGTGACACGTTTGCGTTTCTGTCAGATTTCTTTTTTCCTCGTATTGCAACAAAGCAACCACTGCCTGACATAGCCTCCCAATTGTCACTCTGAATCTAAAACATTTCCTTATCTGGAGGTACCCCTAGCCCCCGATTTCTCTTCCTACTTAGGAGAAATTTTTATTTTGAATATGCCATATCCCTTTGTGTGGGTACAGCATGGTAATTGGCTGGCCCATCACCCATGGCAGGGTAAGGTAGTTGAGGCAGTCTCAGCCTGTGACAGCTATCCCGAGGGACCTGCTTGGCACACACCTCAGAGTGCTCCTTGCACTTCCCTTCTATATCACATGGTCCCATCAGAAGAACCTGTGGGATGACTCCCTGCTGGGCTCCCACCCTAGATGATACAGTGACTAGACAGAACCGACACACTTGTCTATTCTCCATGGGCTGGGATCCCTCAGCTGGGATCAACAGCTGGAGCTTCTCTTCTCACACACTCTGTGTCAGATGGAGACCTGAAGTAGGGCCGAGAAACACAGAGAACAAGGACAATGGACCATAATTAATCTTGATCAAAAACTGTAGGTGTCCCTCTAAGGCTATAAATACCACTGAAGGGCTGGAGTGTGGCCACCTAAGGCAAGTTTGGAACACATTCTAAGGTTCCTGGGCCTGGCAGAAGACAGGCCTACCTCCATATCAATCGAACAGCCCCTTCCTCACTGAGACACCCCAAAGTAAAGCTGTCAGTGACGAGTTACGCAGACTTCTTCCATGTTTTACTCCAACCTTTGCATACTACCAAAACTAGTACAAATGAGGAAGAGATAACATATTACCTGCAAAATATTAAACACGGCGAATACCACAAGCCCATGGGTATGCATGTCACTACATGATAAGACATTAAGGACAGACATGTCCACTTAGCACGTAAGATCTATCAGAATTAATTAAAGACAGAGCCTTGACTCGATTTCCACTTTAGAAATCACAACTTCCTTCCTTAGCCTTGAGTCACTGTAAAGTCCCAGCAGTACTTCCTAAGAGAAAAGGGAGCTGATGTTAAGTCAAAGCAGATACTCAGCCCCCTCCTGCCAACAAATGTACTACAGGTGGTCATCACATTGACTGGAAGCCCCGGGGCACTCACTCTTTACCACAGCAAGTTGCTGGCCACTCATGCCTCTGAGGTCCCATACCAGAGCACTCTCACACCTCCAGAGCCATGCACATCTCAGAGGACATATTTCATATACTGCATTGCAAAGAACACAGAAAACTCTTGTAGATGATTCTCGAGTCTCCTACCTCCCCTAGAAACTTGCCTTTGCAGATCCCCAATACACAAGTAGGGAGTCTGCACTGCCCCACAGTCCTGGAGGACGGTTTTAGAAGCGCAGAGTCAGGGTGACTGCAGATATGAAGAAGGACTTGTTGGACTTGAGAAGGCACTGATGAGGTATTCAACAACCTTCCCATGGCAGCCGTCTGCGACTACGCACCCTGGGAACGTCCACTCCTCTTTCTTTTCTCACACACATACAGGGTGGAGGGTGTCAGACAAATTCACAGGAACATGGAGCCTGGCATCATCTGTCCAGTGTAAGCAGAGAGCTGGGATTCTCTGAAGATAGAGCCACTTAGGAAACACACTTCTGGGCGTGCCTGTGAGCGTTGGCTGAGGTGGAAAGACTAATGTGGCCGGCAACCACTCACGGGCTGAGTGAGTTAAAGAGAGAAAAGAGAATGGAGCACCACAGCTCATCTCTCTGCTGACTGTGGACAGTGTCTCCTGCTGCCTCCCGCTCCCTCCACGATGGACCATATCCAACTGTGACCCACCCCTTCCTTCTCCACTATCCTGTTGCAGGTCACTGTGCCACAGCAGTGATAAAGCCAATGAGAGAGGTCTAACCCAGGTCCTGACCCAAGGTGCCCACTTGTCCCCATTACATGCTGTTCCTCGGAGACACATTTATGAGGGAGCTTCTATAGACCTGGGTTCTATAGACGAAGGGTTCTCACCTGGCTGGGGGTGTACTTTATAATGAAACTATTTACTTATAGGAATCGCAGTGGGGGAGGAAGGCGAAAGACCTTTCCATTAAGGTAATTACTTGGCAAGTTTTGTGATTAGTCACTCATTTCAGTTGAAACAGGGCCCAAGTTAGATGTACTCCCAGGAGGAAGAGGACAAAGAGGAAGAGGCAGGAAGACACAGAAGGGCACTAAAGAGGAACACATGGGGAGGAGGGGGTGACTGAGAAAACAGAGTTCTCTGCTTTAGTTTCTCTTACTTATCAGCAAGACTCTTGAGATAGACTTCTAAAAAACATATCTCACCACATAGCAGTGGGGCCCTTTCCTATGTGAGGCAGGGTGTGGTGGTAGTGGTGGAGGGTCTATATTATCTTACGTCTTGCCTTGCACATCCAGACCGGATCCCAGGGGAGCCACTGTATCCACCAGCAGGAAGATTGACACAAACTGAACGAAGCTTTCCACAGGGTCCCACTCAATGGACTCGTCCAACTAGACAAAATTCTAACACAGAGGCGCAGGCTAAAAGCAGGAGCTGGTGCGGTGAGCACCAGAGGAAACCTGGCAGGGCCACACGTGGTAGAGACTCCTCAAGAAGATGTCATTATCAGTATTAAAGGCAAGGCAGAGAATCGCACACCACCACTCAGGTTCACAGGGCTCAGAGGAAGTCAGAAGCAGTTAGCAGAAAAGGCTCCGAAGCCATCTACATAAGGGTGCACTGTCCACTGATGGGAAACACCCTCTCTGTAACACCCGCTCCGATCTCAGTGCACTGTAGGCACTAAAATAACATGACAAGGGGTCTTTGTGACTCTTTCCAAATGGACCACAAGACTTCACGCTGCCACCTGAAAGTGGTTCAGTAAGAAGCGGAGTCTCAAAGCTGGCTATGGTGAAGACTCAGCGCTGTGAGGACCACTGTCACTTGCAGCAGGGGGAGCTGTGAGGGGCACGCCAAGGAGTCCAAAAAACGAAGACCAGCAGCCAACCAGATGCCAGAGAACGGAGGCCAACAGCCAACCAGATGCCACTGGTGAGCAGTCTGCACCATGCTGACACCTGGCGAGCACCTGATTGCCATCCCTGAAGCAAAGGAGCCAGGGAATCGATTTCTTGGCCCTTTCGCAGGCACAAGACTTGTTGACTGCTCCCTCTGAAATAAGCTCAGAGAGGGGCTGCCCCAGAGAAATAGCACTCAAGCCACATATGTGGCTTTTAACTGTCTAGTAACAGTAACAGCTTTAACAAGAAGTAAAAGTGAAACGCATAAAATTAACTTTGATATATCTCACTTAATCCATACATATAAAATATTCAAGTAACCAATAATAGAAACTATTAATTGAATGTTTATCTTCATTTATTTTTTTTTTAATTTTTTTAATAGTGAACAAGTGCTCTCTTCAAGGCAGGGAAATAGAATTACAAATCCAGAAGGACAATTGAGGAGCCTTTAAAATATTTTAATGAATTTTTCTGAAACTTTCTTACAATGTGTTTTCATCACACCCCTTAAGGTATGCACTTCTAACTCTTTCCAAATGCACCCCCACCTCCTCGCCCCGCCCCCACCATCACAAAAGGGAAAAAGAAAGTTAGGGAAGCAAGCTGACTGTGGTCCATGCATAACAATACAGCAAATGGCACCTTCTTTGAAATGGAAATCAGATGGGTCCCTTCAGGAAAAGTCAGTACAGCAGCATGGCAGGGCACAGTAGGTGGAGCACTGCATGGCCTCACCAAGGGAAGGTCAGGTGACCACCAGGCAAGGTCATGTGGAGCAGCTCACCATGGAGACAAGCCATGATCCAGCCTGGTCCATGTCTCCATTCAGAACTGTTCAAAATCTTTAGTCACCTTGACAGAACAGGGCATGGCTTTCCAAGGATGCTAACTGGACTTCCCACCTGTCTCTGACTCCCCAGCAATGAAGCTGTTCCCGGGAGGAAGGAGGAGATGAGGGGAAATGCCCACTGAGGGTCACCCTGCCCTCCGGCCATCAGCAGAAGTCCAGGTAATGCTGGCTTTCTCCCTTCTCCAGCTTTTGAGCCTTTTACTGCTGTGTGAGAAGTCACATGGGAGATCATCTAAATTGTTAGAAACTTGACCCTGAGAAAGCACAAGAATAAATAAAGGAAACGTTGATCCTGATGCCAGTGAGGTAGAAGCAGGCTCCCACTGGCCCTGGGCTTCCCACCTACCACAGGCCCTGACCACCCTGGCCACCTATTTCATGCTCTAGCCATACTGCATGGACTGTGAGCGTTTGATCTCTCTCATGCACCTGAATGATGCATGTACATGTGTGTCTGTGTGTGTACATACACACATACATGCATATACACATGCACACACACATGCAGCCATATACATGCACACACACATGCACATATATGCATATGCGTGCACACACACACACACACACACACACACACACACACACACACACACACAGAATGATGGCCATGGGGTTAATTGACCAGGCTTTGATGAGAAATTAAAATCAGCTAGCCATGTAACCTTGAACAAATTACTTCACCTCTGAGAGTGAGCTTCCTTTTCTAAAAAGAAACTCAGATATAAGAATAACTGTCTGTACTTCCCAAAGAATTAAAATGAGTTAATGTAGCGAAATCAGTGCATTAGGAATACAAATCAGAAGACACAGGCCTGGAGCATGCTGGGAGCCACACATGTGGTAGCTGCCATTACTCCATCATTACTCTGTGCAAGTGGAAGCTGTGGTTATCAGCTGTGCATCTTCCTTCCAAGAGGACCTCACTCATGACCTCACTAGGTTGCTTTTCCTGACCAGTACCCATGCCAAGCCCCCAATGTCATTCCCAGCAAACCACTTACACAGACAAAAGCTGACCGTGCTCCATGGACAGCTCCTGCCTCCTGCTCCTTCCCTACAGAATCTAACCACACACAGCCACCATTCACTCACGGGTCACTCACTCTACAGCAACGCTTCTTAAATATTAACATGTATGTCAATCACCAAGACACCCAATCAAAATGCAGAGTGGAATTCAGAAGATCTGGGTCTGGAATCCTCCAAGTCTAAAGGGGTCTCAAGGTAGCCCACAGCTCCTCCAGGGCAGGGACCAGAGCCAGGCACACTCTCTCTGTCTCCTCCAGTCACCTCAGTCTCTGGCACACAGAGGATGCTCAGCAGAGATGATACTGCCTGCTCTCAGACTTCATGCTCCTCTGTGGGGATTGACAAACACATCCAGAACGTGACAGCTGAGCTGTGTGGGGGTTAAAGAGTCTAACCACCCCCATGTTAAATGCACCCTGAACTGTGCTTACTCGGGGAGCCTCTCGAGTTATGCAGACACTGTGTGCAGTCACTCCCACTGTGAAAGGGTAACACTGAGTACCACGGACAGGAAACGATGCTGCCAAGGAGGGACATGACTGGGAAGCAGCTTGGTGCTTTGCTGGGAGCAGAAAGACCTTCACTGGGGAAGGAGGGGAAAACCATTTGCCTATCTGCTGATGCCCTTCCAAGATATAAGCTGCATTTGCCCCATGCTCCCCAGTACTTACAAAGGAGTCAAAAACAAAGAAATTGCTGATGTAACAAAATCACACCCTTCTTACAGGCCCATGAGGAAGACTCAGAGCACAGAGGACACACCACAACCTGAACAAGACCAAGACCTAAAGCCCAGGCTTCACTCACTGAGCAGATGCCATCCCAGGCTCTCAGACACTGCTGCCCCGACCTCGTGAATGAGCCTCTCCCAGAGGAAGGCAGATGGCACAGATGTTAGTAACACGCTATGTGTCGCATGACGTGCTTGGCCACAAAAACAAAGTAGGGTAAAGTGACCGTACTGGGTCGTTGAGGGTGACAGGACAGAGGGCTACAAGGGGTCAAGTTGAATCCGAGGCATGAAAAGAATGCAGAGTCTTGCCAGTATCGCACTCACAGAAGACTGTCCCGGACATGGTGAAAATGGCAGGAAGGGGCAGAGGAAGCAACTCCACTGATAAAGCACTGACCCTGAATGAAGATCAGAAGCCGTGTGCAATATGGGCATGGCCACTGTAACGGCCTGAGATTACAGGAGTAGATTACAGCCAGGAGATGAAAGGCAGAGACAGGAAGACCCCTGGACGCTCACTGGTCACCTAGCCAGACCAACAAGAAACCCTACCTCAAGCAAAGGTCCAAAGTCCCTGAATACTGACACCCATTGTTGTCCTCTGACGTCTACACACAACCCCACGCACAGACCCACCACAACAGACGGAGCAGGAAGGCTGGTGTGGCCGCAGAAGGGTGAAGAAGGGATCAGTGTTGAGCTTGAACCAGAATGCGGCCTGGAACCTGCGAGTTTTTCTCTGAGAGCCTGAGCAGAGGGTAGGGGAGATCTGACACATTTTCAAATATGTGGAGGAAGCCTAAATAACAGAAATGAGAGTCAGGCTGAGAGCAGAGGACCAGAGGCAAAAGCCACCATCAACAGTCCCAGTGAGAGAGGACAGAGGCCAGGCAGTGCTGGGGAGAGCCCAGTGGAATATGTCGTGGACCGATGGATGAAGAATGGGAGGCATGCCTTGATTTAAACCTAGGACCTGCTGGGGCAAAGCAAACAGTGCTCCCCCCACCGCACCCCCAGATGCCTCAATCCTCACCTCCAAAGCCGAGCAGTGTATTACATACACACTGTGGCTAAAGACAGCCTGCCGAGATATGAAGGTGGGATCTTGACCTAGGTTTATCACAAAGGGAGAATGGGTACAGGAAGAGGTGATGAGGAGCAGAGGATGCAGTAGAGCAGGACCAAGGTAGGACAGGTAGAGTAACAGCAGTTCTCGTGGCCTCAAAGGAACCCAGTGCCCTGGGCCTGCGGTCTCCCTCTGCACCTGTGAGCGGAAGGCATTTGCCGCAGAGGAGCCGAAGTGTATCTGGTTGTCTGTGATGCCCCTGACTGAGCCAGAGAGCCCAAAGATCTGCTGAGGGCCCGCAGCCCCTGAGAGGCCCATTGTCTGCCCAAGCAGAGCCAATGCTATCCACCCCTAGACCTCACAGGGAGAGCCACACTTCCTGTGACCTTGAGCACGTCCTTCAGTTTCCCCAAGCTTCAGTACCTTCTGAAAAAGAGGCTAAATCCTGTCTTCCCGGGGGATCCAAGGAGAATAACACTCCATGCAAGTGTTCACAGTGAGCCGCTAATGTAAGGCATTCGTTACTATGATAAGTCGGTCTCTAACCCAACGGCAATGGCAGTTATTTCTCACCGAGACCCTTCTAAGCCTTCCGTCACCACAAAGCTCATTATACCCTGCCAGGCTCCATGAAGGCAGAGAACCGTTCAGGACAACAAACGGCTACAATTTTCAAGGGAGCGCCATATCGCTCCGGACATATCCAGTTAATTGAACCACACAGACATTCCCACCCTTGCTCTCCGGTCTGACACTCTCCGCCAGCCTTCCCCTAGACCTCATCTGTGACCAGCCAAGGGACACGCCACACCCATGTATCATCTCCAGCCCTGCAGACTCCCTCCTTCCCATCCCTGAACAGCCATGTCTTAACAGCTCTGGTTGGGGCACACTGGACCGCATGGGACACAGCACACAGACTCTGCTCCACTCTCATTTGCCCAGGATGGTGACATCGTCCCTTCAAGGCTGGAGTCCCGGTCACCTCAATGTGCACACATAGGTTCCATGAATCCCGCTCTCACTGTACTGGCTTTGTGAATCAACTTGACCCAAGTCAGAATCATCAGGGAGGATGGCGCCTCAGTTGAGGAAATGCCTCCATCAGATCCAGCATCTTCTCCATTAGTAATCAAGGAGGGAGGGCCCAACCCCGTGGTGGGTGGTGCCATCTCTGGGCTGGTGGTTCTGGGCTCTATAAGAAAGCGGAGTGAGCCGGGCGTGGTGGCGCAAGCCTTTAATCCCAGCACTCGGGAGGCAGAGGCAGGTGGATTTCTGAGTTCGAGGCCAGCCTGGTCTACAGAGTGAGTTCCAGGACAGCCGGGGCTATACAGAGAAACCCTGTCTCGAAAAACTAAAAAAAAGAAAGCGGAGTGAGCAAACCATGAGGCGCAAGCCAGTAAGCAGCACCCCTCCATGGCCTCTGCATTAGCTCTTGCCTCCAGGGTCCTGCCCTGCCTGAGTTCCTGTCCTGACTTCCTTTGGTGATGAACACCGATGTGGAAGTGTAAGCCGAATAAACCTCCCCAGCTTGCTTTTTGGTCATGGTGTTTTGTCACAGTCGTAGAGACCTTAAGTAAGACACTCCCCATCTATAAAGTAGAGGCTCAGTCACTAGACACAGCCTAGTGCTTGGTCCTGTGGGCTCACGGCGGGCTCACTGACTGACTACCTTATTGGCTATAATCATCCCAATTTAAGTTTCACCCTAATGCTTTTCATAAGCAGCTTAAGATATGCCCCTCCAAGTCTACAGTTTGAGAAAGTTGGTAAAATCCTTTCTCTTTCACTGGCTTTTAAATGCTTTCATTTCACCTCCCTTCCAGGGCAAACACATTCTATCTTCTTACTATCTGCCTCAGGGTTGCATGGCTGTGAAGGCACACCATGACTACAGCAACTCTTATAAAGGAAAGCATTTAATTGGGGCGGACTTACAGTACAGAGATTTAGTCCACTGTCATCACAGTGTGAACCACAGTGGTACGCAGGCAGACACAGTGCTGGAGAGGAACAGAGCATTCTACCTCAGATCAGCAGGCAGCAAGGAGGCGAGAGTGAGATGCTTAGCATGGCTTGAGCATCAGGGACCCCAAAGTTTGCTCTGAGTGACACACTTCCTCCAACCAGGCCACACCTACTCTAGCAAGGCCACACCCACTCAACAGGCCACACCCACTCCAACAAGGCCACACCTACTCCAACAGGGTCACACCTACTCCAACAAGGCCACACCTCCTAGCAGTGCCCCTCCCACCTAGCTACACTTTATTTTACAGACATGCCCAGGTTTGTCTCCTAAGTGCCTCTAAATCCAATCAAACTGTTGTTATTAGCTATTCCACCACCATCCCTCCTGCACCTCAGCCCTCAGAACCCCTTCCCATCCACACACCTTGTTCTTGTACTTATGTTTGACCACTGTTTCCTAGAATACAGTTGGCATACCAGGGTCTGAAACAGACCTCAGATCATGGCTCTCCAGATCCAGTGTCTTTCTGGTATCAAGGAGATTTCAAACTCAGCTTTCTTGTATAACTTCACCACTGAGCAAGAGAAAACAATAAACTATATTCTGATCACCAGGAGATTTGAACAGGAAATGTTAATAATCAAAAAAATATATGATTCAGAGAAAACACAGAGCCTTGTCAACCCTCTGGTAGTCACAGGTTTGGAGGTTGGTAGCAGCATCTTACTGCACCTTTTACAAACTCCAGGTCTCCTCACATGCAAATCCAGGGAGCCAGTGACTGCTGTTTGTCCGCTGCAGGTGGCTAGGGCAACGCAGACAACATAGGACTAAGGCAGAAGATGGGGCCTAGCCTTGCACCCCAGACCCAGCAGACTGGGCCTGATTGAACAAACCGCCATTCATTTGGGGTTACCTCTCCTGCCTCTAAACCTGCTGTTTGGAGTTGGTAAGGCAGGGAGGATGTTTGCCCGGTGATGTTCAGAAGCTATGGACACAGACTTTGGAGGAGGTAGATTGAAAAGCCACAGACAGCACTTCTCAAACTCTAGGTGCTAATAACTCCTGCACATAATAATATCCAAACCCACTGCTACCAGTTGTTATGCTGAACACTGCTAAACACTCACTGCGTGATTAAGTGTTACTGTACTGAACCACATTCCCGTGAAGTCCCCTTATCAACATGTCACCATCAGAGCACTGAGATTCAGAAGGGCCAGAGTGCAGCTGTGTTTGCAGAGAACTTCTCTAACATGTCTGAAGCCCTGGGGTGCTGCCCTCAGCAGTGGCTAACCGGGGCACCACGGTGCATGCCTGCAATCACAGCACCAGCAAAATGGGAGGAGGAAGAGGATATGAAGTTGGGGATATCCTAGACTACATAGTGAGTCTTAGGCCAGCCTGGGCTGCTGCTTCAGAGCAAGCAATACAGAAAAATCAGAAGGGTCAGATAACTCACTTGAAATAGAGTACACATATAGTTCTGAACCCACAGAACAGTCTCTAGTTATTAACTACCCATTCCGCACTGCGGACTGATCTCTAATTTGTCCATCTGTAGGCTAGATGTTCTCAAAGTTCATCCACCATTGGTAAAGAACATTCATCTAAATTACCAGGCCGAGACCAGTCAAGCAGGAGGGACCACCATCTGTGAAGCTGCTTGCTGTGAGCTAGACAAAATCAGGAAGATGAAGCTGGTCCAAGTGAGCCACGCCCTGGGATGATAGTAACACTGTTTGCTGTCTACACCACTGCCTGGAAGGACCAGAGCTTTGTGGGCACTGGAGCCAGGACTTAGCTCTTACTGTGTTTCACATGCAAAGTCAGGGTTTGCACTGTCTGGGTGTTCCAGCTTACACAGCAAGTTCCTCTCAGCACATTTTCATTCTCAGGAAACATGAAGTGAACTTGGCTTTTCCCAACCCTTGATATCTTCAATCTAACTCAACGAGAGACCTGCTGGGACTTTATCAAGCTTTCTAGACCTCTGCATCAGAAGAGGGAACTGAGGCAGAGTTATGGTAAATGTCTGCAAATATCAGCATACACAGGAAATGGTTTTATCTTGGTGGCAGGCCTTCCAGTCCTGGGATACGCAGGAAGCAAGGAAAGAAATAGTATTACCATGCTATCGAATCAACACATGGATTCTGGTGAGATCTGGATGAGCCTGGAGCTTCTGGGAACGCAGAAAATACCGCACCCCTCCCCCTCAGATGCAGCTCTTGTTTTCAAATTTAAAATCATTCTCTACAGTTGACATTAAACAATAGCAATGGCCACCCCAAATTTGTCATGAGCCATGCTAAATGGTAAAGTGGGGGGATTCCACCTTATACAGCGACATACCAAAGTATATTGACATGTAAAAATATACTAATCTGAACAAGAAGCTCTGTGTGAGGAAGTAAAACAGAGAGCCAGGAAGGTGGCTCAGCTGGAAAAGGCACCTGCTGTCAAGCCTGACAACTGGGACTTGAGCCCCAGCTGAACCTGGTACAAGCAGAGAGCCAACTCTCACAAGGTGTCCTCTGCCCTCCAAACTCACACAAGGACACACAGAGACACACAAAATAGACAGACAGATAGACAGAATTTATTTAAAGGTGGCAAGTAAATGGAGGATCCCCTAAACTTGATCTCTGTTCTCCACACATTCACACAGGCAAACACATACATGCATGCACATGCTTATCACACACACTTACACACACACACATGCTTATAATCCCCCTACATGCATATACATGCTTATAACATAAAGACATACATATACATACTTACAAACACACACCCATGCATATACATGCTTAGCACACACAATGCATACACATGATTATCACACACACATGCATATACATGATTATCACACACACACATGTATACACATACTTACAACACACATACCCATGCATACACATGCTTATCACACACACATGCATACATTCCTATAACACACACATGTATACATATGCTTATCACACACACACACACACACACATGCATACACATGCTTATCACAAACTTTGTTTGTTTGTTTGTTTGTTTGTAGAGACAGGGTTTCTCTACATAGCCATGGCTGTCCTTTAAGTTGTTCTATAGACAGGGATAGCCTCAAACTCATGGATCCCTGTCCCTTCCCCCACCTCAACCCCAACCCTGTGCCCCCTGAGTGCTGCCACTGAAGATGTGTGCTACCATGACCAGCTGAATTTTTAAATTAATTTAGAAAAGCAACAGCAGCAAAAAAAGATAGTGAATTAAGCCAAGACTGCAAGAGCCCCACCCCTCACCTTCACCCCTGCAACTCTCTCCTCACCTCCACCCTGCACCCACTCTCCTCTCCTCACCTCCACCCCTGCATCCACTCCAACTGCACCCCAGGCGCAGGAGCACATTCTAATAAGCAACCCTATCTCTCTGGTCACATTTACTGTTTCCTGACAAAAACAAAGACCAATTTTAAAGGACAGAGGACAAAATACAACCAGGGCCATTATTTTCAATGACAACAAGACAGAACGCCTTGTTCACTACGTCCCAGAGGTGTGGCTGGGCCTCTGTCTCAGCATTGCCTGGACCCCTGAGTCTCTTCTATCAGTCCTGGCAGACCCAAAGGCAGATGCCCACCCATCACAGGCACTCTCTGGTTTGTCCGACTCTGTCTGTGGCCCCTAAGGGCTTCTTCTTCAGCTGTACAAGTATAAGCCCCTAAAAGAAATAAGATGCTTAAGTATGTGCTCTTCACTTGAGTAAAATGTCTGCTTTGGATTAGTGTAGGACCTAAAATGAGAGAGAAGGCAAAAAGGTTTTGCAGACCACACCCCCTGGGCCTGGTGAAGAACATGCCATCCCTATTCTGGGAAAGAAATTTATAACAGATCATACAAGTAATAACTTGCAATCTGTGTAACTGCCACAGTATAAAAGTACAGAACACAATAAAGCCATGGAAGCCACAGTGGAACCTCTCACTCTACCTAACATAATTGCCACAGTATAGAAGTACAGAACCCAATGCCACAGAAGCCATGAAAGCCACCAAAGGCACGGTGGGACCTCTCACGTTAACAAATATTAGTGCTCACGCTTCCTCCTTCTTCAGCGCAGTTTTTTTTCCACCCACCTCAAGTTAGACAGTGTGTACTGTTTTGCAACAGAGACTTTGTCATTTCCAAAGCTAACATCCACAAACAAGGGAGTTTCTTGTCTCAGAATGTCCCTCAGAAATCACCAAAACAATGGTGATCAAGAGAGCTGTCACTGAATTACAAGTGGCCACAGACAAAAGCCAGGAACTGCAGTCAGATCACCCCAAGCCAAAGGGGGTCACTCGATGAGGTCATCGCATCATCTCAGGTCAAAATCAAAACCATCCAGGTCACAGTCCGGCCCCTTCATTTTCTCCAAGAATCTTGGAAATAGCTCATTATTTTTGCTCTACCACAGAGTTCTGGTTAGCAAATAAGGCCTCATAATAGTGTCATCTGGAATCTCTACGTGCTCTGGCCCTGAAGATGTAATGAGACTGGCTAGATCTCCCCAAGCCCCATATTCAGGGGAAGCATAAGTCACTGAGGCACGAGCAGTACTCTGGATGAGGATAGTTTCACCTCCTCCAACAAGGCTGCTCAAGTTTGTAATCCATGCTTACTACACCCCAAGTCATCTAGACATGGAATGTCAGTGCTCTCCCACTTATACACAGACGCACACACACACACAAACATGTCACTCAAAAACCAAGTGTGAGTAAAATTTAGACTTACTGATAAATGTTCAGTCAAAACCCCAGGCGGCAATGTATACCGAGAACTGAAACCGTCACAGACAGCTCAGCCTAGGACAGTGCTTCTCTGCCTTTCTAACGCTGTGACCCTTTAACACTTCCTCATGTTGGGCTGACACCCCCCACCATACAATTAGTTCTGTTGCCACTTCACAGCTGTAATTTTGCTACTGTTATGGATTGTAATGTAAATATCTGATATATAGATGGCCTTAGGTGACCCCCGTGACAAGGCTGCTCAAGCCACCACCAGAGGGTCATGACCCCTGGTTGAGAACCACACTGGTCTAGCGTTGCCTCCCTGGTTCAACAGAGCCCTGGGCAGTGTTTAACCACTTCCCTACACCCGGTCATGTCCCCGAGACTGATCACTCTGTTGGTCTGAGAGCTGGCTGGCCTAAGAACACTGGTGTCTTCTTTCCACACCTGCCTAGAGTGGAACAGGCATCTTTACTCCTCATGGATAAGATCATTCACCTGTTGCTGTGGCTTGGGTCCACCCACACAAACTTTGAGCCCAACATTTCTCATCACGGTATAGCCCCAGACAAGACATACTCTCTCCAGGGGGAAAAGTCTAGCATCCACTCAAAATGTATACAACCTCTAATTTCTAATTCTTTGTCTGCTAGGCTTTGAAAGACCTTTCTGAGGCAGCCTTGGTACTCTAAGGCTACCCATTGCTAGGTATCTATCTTCTGTCTACACAGCCTGTTCCCACAGGGCTCAACTTGACCCTTGGACTCTCGATGGTACACAGCAACTAAAAACCATCTAACACAGCCTTCTCATTTTAAGAAGCCCAGTGAGCTGGCACCCCCAAAGCCAGTGAGCTGGCACCCCAAAGCCAGTGAGCTGGCACCCCCAAAGCCAGAGAGCATGAGTAAGTAGCAGGCTGAATGCGGTAAGACCCCGTCTCCGCCAGGACAGGGGTACTTATGATGCTTCTGCATCCACTGCTCTGCGCTCAGCCTCACGGTGATGCACAAGGAAGCTGCACGGCAGGGCTCTATGCTTAAGTTCACGTGAGTGCTGGTTTCTGCCTCCACGCAAAGAAGGCAAGGTCTTCTCGTTCACAGACAGTAATAAACTCCCCATCGAGTATCAACAGCTACGTTTCACAGTGTCTTTCATACTAAGGTGCATAAGACAGAATGAATTCTCTCTCTCTCTCTCTCTCTCTCTCTCTCTCTCTCTCCCTCCCTCCCTCCCTCCCTCCCTCCCTCCCTCTCTTCTGAGGACACCATTCCAGGGAGCAGAGGGACATGAAGCATATGAAAGAGATAGAGAAAATGAAGAGGAATTACATTAAGCTCCTGGAAGGTAGGGAAAAAAAAACAGAGAGCCAGGCGTGGTTAGTCCAGCGAGGTTCCATCCAGACCTCCAACTGACAGGGTAACAAATTAAATGTGCATGAACTTTCTAGGCTCACTGCCCGGACTTCCGCAGAACTTTCAAAAAGAACGTGCGATGTGGGACATGCTCAGTTTCTGTCCATTTCCCCCAGTGGAAATTTACCTTAATAATTTGTTAGCAGAGGAAACAGTAGAAGTGCAATCTACATGATCCCTTCCTAAACCTATGCTGGAAAGATCGATTCCTCATCCCTGCCCGTCCCTATTCCAGCTCCCCAACCGAGCTCAGGATGGCTCCTCTGCAAGTATGCCTGCAAGCCCTGGCTCTGCACAGTATCCTAGCAGGCAGAAGGTGCTGGGTGCAAGCAAGTCAGGCTGGCCTGAGAACTGACCCACTAGGGCAGAGGAAGCACCTCAAGATACGACAGAGTGGATAAGGACACACAGCCAGATGGACAGGAGACCTTAGAGATTCTACGAAGACAGAACGTGGCTATTTCTCTATATTCAGAAATGCTCTGTAAGTTCTATATGTGCTCCATACGTTCTAGAGTAATGTCCAGTAGCTCTGGGGACAGTGGATCCCCTCCTGCTGTGGCTCTTTATAACCAGCAGCAAGGTCCCAGCCCTTCTCAGCTCAGTTTACCTCAGGCTTTGGTTTTCTTCAAGGAAACAAGATGCCCTTCTACTTGAAGAAGTCTCCAGTTACTCCTGAGCACAGGGAGGGAGCAGGGGGCTCCTCCTCCTCACTGTGACTAGAAGGGGCATCAGCACACACCAAAGGGGCCTCCTCTTCTGCCATCAGCAACTCCTATTTATGTTGATGGAAGCCAGAGCTGCTAAGCTGCAAGAAGCCAGGGTGCATTGTTCTCTGGGACCACAAGTTATACACCGCTCCTCCCAGGAACACAAAGGCTGCACCAGATCTGTCAGAGAAACTATAACTCATCTAATTAAATAATACGAAAGCAGAGGCCTAGCCTGGTAGCTTTCTGATTAGCTGTCAGGCTGCTTCAAGCAAGGTGTTCCAGAGGGAATGCTCTTGGATTTCAGATGTAAAATTTTCATTGACTTCAGACAAACACACATCCATGCATGCACACACACACACACACACACACACACATATGCAGCATCTGTATATACATATATGCATATATAAACTCACATACACTCACACAATACATATATACACACCATATACATATATATACAAACATATATACATATATACATACATATATACCCATGAACATATATGCATTCATCCAGCACATACAAATGCACATACCATCCCCCCCCATATATATACATATACACATATGTACAAACATAATCATGCACACACATATACATACTATATATATACACACACACATACACACACTATATATATATGCACACACACATATACACATGTGCACATATATATGCATGTGCACATATACACTATACGCATATACCTATACTCATACAGCACACATATACACTCAAACATACATACCACACATAGATATATTCATACACATATGTGCACACACATACACACTCATGCACACACACAACTCACTGTGCTTGTATTGCCTTTTCCAAGATGACAGGGACGTGTGTAAGTATCTAATGAACTGAGCTTATCCATCATGAAGGGATTCCTTTCGTTCATTCTAGTTTGTTTCAATTGGGGGATTTAAATTTGTCATAAAGCACTTGAGACCCTCCCCTTCACCCTTCCCCCTTCCCACCAAACGTCAGGAAACCACCAGCACAAAGGCAGAGCTTTTGGCACAGACATGTTTTTTATCTTGAGCAACCCTACAGAGTCACTTGCTTCTCTGTTATCTGCCTTACAAGGCATCAGCAATCAGCAGGCCAACCTCAGCTGAGCTCAGCAGTCGCAGCACAAGGTCAGTTTCTACCTCCACTTATAATGGGGAAGCCTTGATATACATCAGGATACAATTAACCCAAAAAGGGGTTACATCCCAGAACCAGGATCCTATCTAGTGGACCTCAGAGGGGCTTCAAAAGGTCTGTGAAACCCCACAAATTTGACAACACAGAGCTAGGATCCCACCTGGTCGGCCTCAGTGGGGCTTCAAAGGGCCCGCAAATCCCTACAAGCTCCACATAAAACTATGTCAGACACGTTGTGCATCATGCTGGCCACTGTATATAAACAATAACAAGGAAAAGCTAGTGAGGTCACTCAAGGGATAGAGACACTTGCCACCAGGCCTGATGACCTGAGTTTGATCCCTGAGACTGGCATGGTGGCAGGAGAGCGCTGACTCCCACAAATTTGTCCTCTGACCCCCAAGAAGCACACAAACACCTTCACACTAAACTAATTAGATTTTTAATTAAAGAATAACAAAGATAACCAAAAGCAAAATTTTTCCAAAAAAGAAAAAAAAAAAAAAAGCAACCATGTGTATTTAGAGAGCAGACACGAGTCACGGTTCTCCAGAGAGTGGACATTGGTTGGGAAGACTGGACAGGGCTCTCCAGGCAGTCAGGTCTGGGGATCAGTCCGGTCCACACTAAGCCTTCTAACCTTAAAAATGGAGCGAGTTTCTTACACTTCTGAGCCACGCCATGCCTCAGCAAGGTGAGAGGAAACATGAGCCCAGGGAGAGACCTCACCGGTGCCTGACTGCTGCAGCAGAAGCAGCCCTGGGTCTGACCACAGTGTGCCTCTGAGTTCTTAATTAGCAACAGCCCCAATGATTATTATTATTCCTAGTGATTAGTCAGGAAAGAAGTTAGACAGGAAACTGACTGCATTCGTTCAGACTTAGGACATGTTTGCTCCTGCTGCAGACCATCAAGAAAATTCCCTTCCTGACCCTTGAAGCCGTCCCAGTTCAGGAACAACCTGCAGGGAGCCTGTGTGTGTGTGTGTGTGTGTGTGTGTGTGTGTGTGTGTGTGTGTGTGTGTGTGT
>LR750180.1:323863-446873 GCA_902729485.2 Mus minutoides | reverse complement strand
AGAGTAGCTAAGCTCTTGGGAGGACAGCAGAGAGTCCTTCAGCGTCTGAGGATGTGCACATCTTGGGGAGAGGGAAGGTCACGTCCACTTGCATTTCAGAGTAAATTCTCCCACACACATTTCCCAAACCAAGAGCCGTGAGCCTGGGAACACAGACACTTAGGAAGCAAGCTCCACTGTCCTGTTTATCCATGTCAGCCTGCTCATGGGCAGCATGGACCCAGGCCCTGTTTATCCATGTCAGCATGCTCATGGGCAGCACGGACCCAGGCCCCGGCTTTGTGCTGCAATAAATCCACTCCCTCTGCAAAACTTAACATTCCTCCCACTTGAATTATGGGTTCTTCCATATGCTTAACTAGAGAAGAAAACAATATATTTTATGGCTGTTTCCTGCCCCTCCCCCTTACCCCACCAACTGACATGACCACTTCAGCTCTTGCAGAAGTTGGCTTCACTAGGCCATGGGAGTCACTGTCGGGGCTGCATGGGCTTGACTGAGGCTCTAAACTCAAAGCAAAAGCCTGGAAGTACAGAATGGGAAGGGAGTAAGTAGACCTCCAAGATCATGTCACAGACTTCTGAGAGCGTTCCTGTCGGTCCCTCTGACACCAACCAAATCCACAGAGAATGATCCGCTGATAGCAGCAGCAGCAACAACAACTTTTTCATCTTACAAATCAATGCATTAGCTTTAAAAAAATCCTATTTTGTTTCATTATCATCTCCATTATAATAACAAGTATATATGCTTTTATTAACACTTTGATACATTCTGATCTAGGTGTTTTATGTATATTAATTCTTAAAGATGTATTTTCATTTTTAATCATGTGTTAATGTGTGGAGGTGTGTGCACCAATAACATGTAGGGAGAGGCACCCACGGAGTCTAGAAGAGGGTGCTGGATCCTCTTGAACTGCACTTGCAGGCATTTGGACAATCCTGTGTGATACTGGGAACCAAACACGGTTCCTCACAAAAGCAGTATGTGCCCGTAACTGCTGAAGCATCCCTCCAGCCGCCTGTACATGTGGGTGCCCCACTGCTGTGTCTGACTGCAGAGCGGGCTGGAGCTCAGGCTTAGAAGCCTGCCTGATACCACATCCAGGACCAGCAAGCCACAGAGCAGACCTGTCACACAGAAAGGCTCTGACTCCAAAGCATTCTCCAAGTTCCCTAGCCTGAGGACTGAATTTTCTAAGTCATGTGAAGAACTGCCTCCCATCAAAGAGAGCTAATCTTTTGAGGAAAAAAAAAAAAAGAACAACAAAAGGAAAATAATTTGAGGTGGTATTTGTACAATAATTTTAGGAACATAAGAACAAGTGATAATGGCAGCAGCAATCCAGTACGTCCATTATGGCCCATTAGTACATTCCTGGAGTGGTCAAGGCTGTGCCTCTCACTCCGGGCAAGTACTAATGGCCAATAAATCTTGCCTCATCATGTCTTAATGACATATTATATCAGAGCTCTGGTAATGAAATGAGTGTTATCAGACAGAAGTGGAAACTGTGGGTAAGCAGTCCAGCCAGGGAGGAGGAAGGCTGAAGGGTGTGGGCATCCATGAGCTGGGACTCTGTCAAGGCCTGCTAGACAACAGCGCAATCCACTTGGGGTCATGCTCCCTACCTGCATTGGGATGCTATGACGAGACTTCCCAAGCTCTAAGAGGCTGAACTGTTTCTGAAAATTCACATTCTCTCCATAGCAGCTCAAGGAACACAAGCCCAGTGGCCAGGGTACCTTGATACAGAAGCAGCAGCCATATGTGATTCTGGAAGGAACAGAGGCTGGAAGCTGAGACACAGTCCTACTCTATAATGAATGAAGTAGCACTTGAAGACAATGCAGAGGTCTGACACTGAAGAACTTCAACCGTACCTCAGATTATATTTGGACAACGGTATGTAGATATACATCGGTTCTCAACCTGTGGTGCAGGACCCCTTGGAATGTTGAATGATTCTTTCATAGGGGTCATCTAGAACCATCTAAAAACCCACAGATCTGTGCACTGTGACTCACGATAGTATGAAGTAGCAACGAAAATAATTTTATGGTTGGGGGTCATCACGACATGGAGAACTGTATTAAAGCGTTGCAATGTTCCAAAGGGAAGGTGAGAACACGTAAGCAAACACCAGAGAGAACAGGTGGGGACAAGCACACAGGCCTCAGACACGGGAAACATCAGACATGGGCTTTTGTTCAGTCTTCTATCTATGGGAAGATAAAATGGCAGGGTCTGAATCCCAACACAGGATGGTTTAGCAGGAGAAATCATGATGAAAAATAAAAATCTGTTCATAGTCTTGTGTTTGGAATCTATGACCTATGATATCATAGATTTATGATATATGTGGCAAAAGAGCACACAATGAATAACATACAACTCTTTGTGTGTGTGTGTGTGTGTGTGTGTGTGTGTGTGTAAGAGGGAGAGACAGAGAGAGCACAAGCAAACTAAGAGGAGGAGCTTATCTTGCATTATCAAGGTAACCTTGAATAGTCGCATGTATCCTTGTAAGAGAAGGGTGCTAGAGATATGGCTCAGTGGTTAAGAATGCTTCCTACTCTTACAGAGAACCCAAGTTTGGCTCCCAGTATCCATACTGGATGGCTCACAACCATCTGCAATGCCAGCTCCAGGTGATACAATGCCACCAGAGTCACCTGTGGACACAAGCACATAAAGCACACAGACACACATAAACAAGCACATAAGGCACACAGACACACATAAATGAAAGTAAAATAAAGTCTAAAATATATAGTAAGAGAGGCAAGAGAGATGTCTTGAGGCAGATACATGGAAGAAAAGGCAATGAGGAGACAGGATATCTTGCCTTGCTGGACCTTAATCCATATTATGCCATCATTTTGGCCATGCAACTACCAGAACAGAAGCTGGACAAGATAGAATGGGGTATTCCCTTTAATCCTCCAAAGGAGCATGGTGGCTAACACTCTACCACGTACCCTCTACAATCATGAGAAGGCACACATCTGCTGTTGAAGCCATCCAGACTTTGTCTTTTGGTGGCATTGTTCCTATAAAATATAAATGAGGGACCCAAACACAGTCAAATGCCAGCTTCAGACCTAAACCCTGCTCACCAAAAGAACCAACCTAATAAACGGCTTTAACAGTAACAGAACAGACATAGGGGAAGCAGGAGAAACTAAAGAAGACACGAGAAGACAAAAAATGGGAGACTAGAATAGGTAAGACATGGTGAGAAGGCTTGACACGCATGTAATTACAGCCCAAGGAGAGCAGGAGTATGAACTTAGAATGCAGTATTTGACAAGATAATAGCTCAGGACTTTCCAAAGTCAAAGAAAGCCATCAAGCCTCAGACAGAGGCACTGAGACACGGAGCGCAGATCCTCAAGCAGGATCTAAAAAACAAAAAATAGACGGCTTCATATAGCACATTATAATAAAACTGCTAAGACAACAAAGAGAAACTCTGGGAAGCAGCCCATGGGAACAAAAATTATATTTTAGCTAACTTACCAACAGAAATAAAAAAAAGCCAGAAGAAAGTACAGAACCCTCAAATTGTTGAAAGAATTTAATAATAACCTCAAATTCCATGTCCAGAGAAAATGTAGGGATGACGACAGTGACATAAAGCATTTCAGACAAACAAGAAGCAAAAGAGCACACAGTCAGCAGACCTCCAACAAGGGAGATGCCAAGGAGTGCTCTGTGGGCAGAAAAGAAAGTCCTCCCAGATAGCTCAACTGCAGATGAAACTGCGAACAAAGGAAAGGCTGCCGGTAAGAATAAATTACAATGTATCCTGCTTGAGAAAGGCAGCTGCCTGTAGCATCTGGAAAGCATTCGAAGTCAAACAGATAATGACCCGTGAACCAAGGGGAAAAACAGCTATCATGTTCCCAGATCTAGGTCAAAATGCACACCATCACCTCCTTCTTCCATAAGCACCAAAATAATAACAAAGACAGTAAAACTGGGCTTACAGAGAGTAAACAAAAGAAACAAAAGAATCTCAACCCAAAAGAAGGGATGGAGAAAGGGGTCGCTGGCATGTGGACTGTCAGGGGATTAGGAGAAAGAGGAGAGGAAGGGACACTGTAGACAGGCTGGGGCTGGGAGACTACTCCCTGGGAAGCTATCCCTGGATTCTATGGACTGTGCAGCAACAAGAGGCAAAGGTGGAGCTGGGGGTTGTGATGTGTTAATTTGGTGCCATCAAGTGTCACAGACCCACCGCTCTGGTAAGGACTGTAGGTAGCCAGAGGTCTTGCTTGTCTCGAGTGTATATGGCAGTAGTTTCCTTCAGGTGCAAGAAGGGCGGAGACCTGGATAAGAACAGGTGCTCTCTGGGCCATCAATAATGTCCCATCCCAAAATGGATAGATGGCAGCTGGTCACAGATGGGGCCACTTGTGCTAGGTCACTGGGTATTTCAATGCCCATGCCCTTCTCTTTAAAATACATACCAAGTAAGTAAACAGTTTCACGGAGCAAAGGGCCCGGTGGCCAATTAGAGACTGAAGCTGTGCACACCGTGTCTCCACATCAATATTCCAAGTCAAGTCGTCAGAACAGCCTCCAGGAGCTGATTCCTAATCTCCTAACGAAGCAAGACAAACACAACAAGCTTCGGAGAAGATGCGGAAGCCAAAACCTGAAGCCAGGGCATTTTCTTTTCCTTGTTAGGTTTGCCAGATTCATAAAAACTATTTTCAGCAGGAAGATCATGGTTCAGCTCTACCTCCCTCCCAGGAAACAGAAAATGAGTTGCCCTCAGAAGAAATTAACAACTCTTACTACTTCCCTCCCGAGAAAACTGTTGCCTTCCTTCCATCGTCTCTGCAAGTTGGTAGCCTCAGGCATGAGTCAGGGAGAGGGGACATCTACTGTCCACCAGCCTAGGTGATGATTACCTAGAGAAACAAGTCCTCCATCAGCAGCCCGGGCAACTCCCATCTGGCCCTCTGACTATGGGGTGTTGGGCAGGAGAAAAGTCAGACAACTCAACCAAGGCCAGTCATGGTTTGATTGTGTCAAGAGTGTCACCAGGGCAAATCTCAGGGCGCTGTGGCAAAGGCTAATACATTTACAATACGCTCAATTTCATTCAGCCTGGAGGAGAATGAAAGGTTGGAAGTGGGGGAGGGGGTGGAGAAGAGAAAACTGAGCGGGGAGACCAAATGCATTCAGCCTGCTCCTCTGCCACTCAACCCTGGAGGACCAATGGCTTCCCATCTGGCACAGGAGGGAAGCAGCCAGCAAGCATCTGCCACAGAACAAGTGCTTGAGAGCAAGTCCGTGAGTCTTCATCACAGTCGTGCTTGCTAGGAGACAGCCTTGCCTTCATTCTCCAGGGAACCTGAGGGGTAGCACTGAGTCAGGAGTGCTGGCTCACCTCTGGCGCCAAGACTTGAGGAGCCAGGGCAGAAGGACTGCAGAGAGTCTGAGGCCAGCTGGAGCTGCCTAGTGAGTGCCAGGGCCATGGGCTACTATGGAGTAAGACTGTCTTAAAAAGTCAGAAGGAAAAACAAGAAAGTAGGGTAGGATGCAGGGAGGGAGAGATGAAGGGAGGGAGGGAACATGGAAGGGGAGGAGAGAGGGGGAGAGGGAGGGGAGGAGAGAAGGAGGGAGGGGAGAGGAGGAGAGAAGGAGGGGAGGGGAGAGGAGGAGAGAAGGAGGGGAGGGGAGAAGGAGGGGAAAGGAGAGGGAAAGGAGGAGAGAAGGAGGGGAGGAGAGAGGGAGGGAGGGGAGGAGAGAGGGAGGGGAGGAGAGAGGGAGGGGAGGAGAGAGGGAGGGGAGGAGAGAGGGAGGGAGACGGAGAGGTGGTGGAATATGCCAGAGCTCCAAACTCAGCAATCTCAGAAGGGATTCCATAAACAGACCCGGTTTTTTTTTCTCCCGCCCACACTATGTCGACCTTTGCAACAAGTTGGCAATTTTCCTAAAATACCTAATTAGCCACTGGCTTCCTAGGCTTCCCCAGCCATGAAATGATACAATTGGGCAAGCTGCAGGAGCCATAAGAAGAAGCAACCTAAGTACCTGTAGGTTCTTTTCAGGGTTTCTTTTCACTCAGAATAGTTTCCCCAAGGTACACAACCGCACAAACCATCATCTTACTGCCTCCTGCCTCTGCCTGTGTGCCAGACGGGATCACCATGCCAATCGACCCCTGAGGTTGACTGGCGTTTGTGCGTGCTCTACCCCAGATCCTAAGGGTATCCACTCTGAGCATCCAGGACTCCACCTTACAGCCTGACAGCACCCCCCATTGCCTCATTGTCACATTACACAAAATGACATTCAGAGGTAGATAATTGGGTGACCAGGGCCACGTAGGCACTTATCATGCAGGGACTGGGATCAAAGGAGGCTGGTTTGGGGAGTGACATCCATGATAGGTGGGTTCTGGGTTCTGGTGGATAAAGGAAGACTAACAAAACAAAAAAGGCAAAAAAAAAAAAAAAAAAAAAAAAAAAAAAACTGCTTATCTGCCCAGAGGACAGTACTTAGGGGAGGTGGAGAGAGATGCCGCTGTGGAGATGGCAAACCCAACTGGGTCCCCTTCTACATGAGCAATCTTTACAAATGTGAAATATAGGCTGCATCTCAGTGGTGGAAAGCTTGCCTAGCATCTCTGAGATGCTACACAGCGCTTCATAAACCCTGTGGCACTCCATTCTGGTAACCCCAGCTCTTGGAAGGTGGAAGTAGGAGGCAGAAGTCCAAGGCCATCTTTGGCTACATCAAAAGTTGGATTCCAGCTGGGCGTGGTGGCGCACGCCTTTAATCCCAGCACTCGGGAGGCAGAGGCAGGCGGATTTCTGAGTTCGAGGCCAGCCTGGTCTACAAAGTGAGTTCCAGGACAGCCAGGGCTATACAGAGAAACCCTGTCTCGAAAAACCAAAAAAAAAAAAAAAAAAAAAAGTTGGATTCCGTTATGGGCTATGCAAGATATGGAAGGAAGTAAGGACAGACAGACATTGTTTCCTCATTCAAAGTACTTTGGTCCAAGGAACAACTATAGCCGAATGAAACAGACTTTAGATGCAGATTTCCCAGGTTCCCAGCCCTGGCTCTGAAACACACTCGTCATCTGACCTTGGGCAACTAAGGACGTCTCTGCCTTAATTACTCTCTTTACTAATGGATATAATAACCAACTCTAAGGCTGACTGGAAAATGAAGGAGCACGAGGCTGGACAGTGCCTGGAGCCCGGGAAGACCCTGCTACAGTTCGCTCCCAAGGTTGCACGGCCTCTGATATCTTGAGATTTGATCCAGAGGCTGTGACTTAGCACACAGTATTTAGTTCCTGCTCACTCTGGACCACCATCCCCCGAAACTTGACCCAGGACGGAATACTTGCATGTTACTCATCCTCCGGCCCATGACCTCTCTCCTCCAGGCTTCTGTTCTTACTGTTGGCCCCTCCTCCTAGAGCATGCTTTTCATGTTCTGGAATTCCATGGCACCCCTTAGATCCCTTTATGAGCTGTTTTCCTGATGTCCTAAGACCAGCCCTGCTTTCATCAGAATTCCTGTGGCCCCAGGAAGATGGACCACAAAGAAAAATAATTCTGCCCTGCAACTCCAATGAACTCTTTGTAGCGATGGATCTCAGACAGACAAATGTATAGTGTGCAAAGACCATCCCAAGGAGGAGCCTCAAAGAGAGGCAGCTTGAAGCAACAGCGTGGATCCAGCTTCCACGGCATCACCAATGAAGAACTATCAGCTCACTGGAAATAGTCATGACAGCGGGCTGCAGCTTTGGGCTCCAAAAGGCAGAACTTGGAAGGTAAATCTGTGGAGGAAACCAACGGAATGTGATGTTTGCAGGTCCCTCCAGCTGTCACTAGAGTCACTGGACTGAGAAGAGCCTATAGAATTGTCCCGTCAGTGAGGAGTTAGACGCTGACTTTGGGCAGAAAGCAGTGGGACCCTGACAACTTCTCCTGCATCTGCTGCTTTCTACCCATCTCCAGCTCAAAGATAACGTTTATGACAAACAGATGTGTCCTGGAGTGATGGACAGTGTCCCCCTCACAGCCATGCCGGTCTCCCCTCACAGCCATGCTGGTCTCCCTCACAGCCATGCTGGGCTGGTCTCCCTCACAGCCATGCCGGTCTCCTCGCTCTGTCTTACCCCTTGAGAGTTCTCTGGATCTGCTGGCATCTGCCTCTTCACAGAGCATTTTCTGGAAACTGGTTTGAGGATGAACCTCTACTGGCAGCGTGCTTGCCCAACACGCACAAAGCCTTGGGTTCAAGGCCCAGAACCACATGCACCAAACCCAGCAGCTCATGCTTGTAACCCTAGCTATCTGGAGGAGAAGGCAGAATAATCAGAAGTTCAAGGTCATCCTAGGCTACAAGGAAAATTCAAGGCTCAGATGGATACAGATAAACGAGACCTTGGCCCCCTCAAAAAAAGGAATGAAGGGAAGAAGGGGGAAGGAAGGGAGGGAGGGAGAGAGAAGAGGGGAAGGAAAGAGGGAGGGGAGAAAGAGGGAGGGAAGGAGAGAGGGGGGGAAAGAGAGAAAGAAAGTTAGTTTTCTGTTTTCAGTCAAAGCTAAGCAGTGGGAAGCACAGGCGCTCAGCACAGCCCATGGAAGAACAGCTCCTACCTACATGCTGAAACTCTCTTCCATCTCTCTGTATCCCACTTTACTACAAACCATGAAAAGCCAAGAGGCAGTTCCTCATAAAACTGTCCATAAAGCTGTGTGTGGTAATTAAGCACACAGCCCTCAGCACACACAGCACGGGCTCAGTGGCACTGGCGGCTTGGGGACTCACTTTTCTTTACAGCATTTGGGGCTCATTTTCTCCCCACTTTCCACCACTAAAGTACAAACAAATCGCCTGCAACACTTCCACTGCATTTCCATCTATTGCCATGCTGCCGTCACTGGCCACAACCACCGTCTCCAGTCCTCGGCTCTTCACTTTTGCAACCTTACAGACCAGAGGTGACTGAGACACGTGTGTGTTGGCTCAAGGAGGCTCAGATTCTAAGTGCCATCCATACAGTACAAAAGCATTACTCTCTCCTCTGAGAGGGCAGGACAGCATTTATTCCAGAGTCAAATAAGAGTGACTGCAGCCTGAGAACACAGACTTGTCCCAAATTTTGTTTTCTAATGTGGTAGCAGTTTAATGATGTTTTCATAGTAACAGAACAAAGAAAGCCACAAATCTCAGTCTTCTCTTTTTAGTTCGCTGGACAGACCGTGAAAGGAAAGCAGGTAATGAACTGATGGGTGACGTCAGATGATGGGTGACGTCAGATGATGGGTGACGTCAGATGATGGGTGACGGCCTTTTTGGTTAGTGGGAACTAGGTGTCTGCACATTCCTGGAGACTGACCCAGTGAACACAGGCTGTTAGCTCATATCCTCCTCCTCCTCCTCCTCACACACAACAAATGGCTAACAAGCGGGCTCTCAGCGGCTCCAGGTAAATCCCAACTTCCCCACAGTGATGAACATTCTAACAGGTTAATCTCATTAGACCGTCTTCCAGACAGTCAGAGCAAGGCTCTGTTTTTTTTACAGAAAGGTTCATTCTAAGAACTTAGCAAAGTTCAAACCACTCAGGTCTGAAGGAAGACCCCAAGGAAAAGACACTCGGAACAGAGAGGAGGGAAGTGGAACCCTCTAAGTTAGGCCTCCAGGCTGAGTGACTGGGGATGCCCACAGAGGCAAGACCAACAATGTGATTCGTGACATTTGATGGAAAGTGAAAATAATTCAAGTCATCTTGTTCAAAATTATAAAGAATTACAGTCAGGGTTTCTGTGAGAATAAGAGATGGGTTAGGGACAAGCAAGCTGCTCACCAGAGAACCTGGAGGCTGGGGGCAGAGTCCGTCCTTGCCTAGAATGCACAGTACCCCAGCAGGTGTGACACTTAGCATACAGGATGTCCTAGCATGTACCATACCTCAGCATGTACAACACCCCAGTATGCAACCCGTCCCAGGCTTGAGACCCAGCACCAGGATGGAAACACAATCAAGCATCCATCCATCCATCCATCCATCCATCCATCCATCCATCCATCCAGTGCAGCAGGAATATGGGAGCTTCGGCCATTACGTTTTAAAAGTCAAGCCATGAAACTGAATAACTATGCATTAATATACAATTACAAACCATTCTTCACTTTGCCAAGGAATCAACTACACAATCTTCTAGGTAACAAATGCTCTTACTTTATAAAAGACTAGTGCTCTGCTTTTCACTAGAGTGAATACATTGGGTAAAACAGATTGTAGAAAGAAGAAAAGAAAAGAAAAAAGAGAAAGAGAGAGAGGAAGGAAGGAAGGAAGGAAGGAAGACAGACAGACAGACAGACAGACAGACAGACAGAAAGAAAGAAAGAAAGAAAGAAAGAAAGAAAGAAAGAGATGAAGATGATAGCTGATGATAGATACATACATACATACATACATACATACATACATACATACATACATAGACAGACAGATAGATTGACTTCAAACAAATGGTCTGAAACAGTTTTAATTAAGATCTATAAGAAAAGGCTCTTTCTGTCTCTCTGTCTCTCTGTCTCTCTCTCTCTTTTACACACACACACACACACACACACACACACACACACACACACACACACCGGCCACTGCAGCTGGCCATGGGAGAGTTCTCAGCCTTAAGCCAGAAGAGTAGGGAGTAGGTAGGTGCTGAACCAGGGCTTTGCAGTCGGAATTAAGTGGCTTTCTGGCTCTAGATGCCTCAACCCTTTGATTTCCAAAGCTACCCTCTCTAAGTTGTCATTTTCCTCATTATAAATCTAAACTCATGGGGATGTAGTATTAGAAACAGATCCACAAGTTCTTCTTATAACTTTTACTGAAGGATTCCAGAACAGTGATGAGATGGTCACCTGGCCATATTACCACACAAATAGCTATGCTGTGGGCAGCAACCCAGAACTCCACTCCAAGTCACTGCTAGAAAACACCAGACAATGAATGTCCACTGGGCCAGCAGGACCTCCGTCCTCAGAAGTCACACCTTCAGATTAAGAACACCGACTATGTCACTCCATCAGAAGGAAACTCATCTGAGCCACCAAGCATCCAACAATATAAAGTACAACATCCAAATCTGGGACTGCCCTCACTGAGCAAAATTCTCACCACGGCATTAATAGCTTCTGTTGCTCAGAATATTTTGCTTGTATTAGCGTCAGGCACATGGGTGTGATTGTTCATCCCTATTTCAGACCCACTTACTGTTCACACAGACGGAGGGTAAAACAGTCCAAACCCCCATCCTAGATCAAAGAGCATGTACCTCAAATGTACCAAGCTGCAGGCTAGCGAGATGCTGGGGGCTTAAGAGCACCGACTGCTCTGCCAGAGAAGTAGGAATCCTAGCACCCACAGAGTGGCTAACAAACATCTGGAACTCCAGATCTACTGCATCTTCTGGCCTCCAAGGGCACACTGCATACAAGTAGTGCACAGACATCCATACAAGCAAAATGCCCATTCACTCTGTGTGTGTGCGCGTGCGTGTGTGCGTGTGTGCGTGTGCGCGTGTGCGCGCGTGTGTGTGTGTGTGTGTGTGTGTGTGTGTGTGTGTGTGGTCGGCCTGTACCACACCAGTAAGGTGTGCCAGGACCATGCTCTGATTGACACCTTTCTTGTGGAAACACTGCCACAGTTGACTTTTGAGTACAAAGGAGAAATGTGATCACAAATGCCCCAAAGCTGTAAATCAACAGTAAGATGCTGATCATCTGTCCCCGAGTGAAACTGCTCACACACACCCAGTCTTCTGCTTAACGTGGCTCAAAGGTGTTCTATTACCCATGAGGTCAAGTTCAAACTCTTCGAACCCACCCACCCTCCCACCAGTCCTGGAATCTAGACTAAACAGCCACTGAGACTTACTATAATTTGATACAAATGACATGTTTTAAGTCCATAACTTGAAAGAACCCAGAGTAGCTGGCTCAGAGGAGTATGAGACTGGGTGCCTTTAAGAGCATGGACAGAAAGACAGGAGCCATGCAGGGCAGTAGAGTTATGGTAAAAAGACTGCAGTCCACCCCAAGGAAGAGAGCCACTGACCCAGGAGTGGGAATTAGAGACTCTTATCTACATCTTTTAAAGTTTCTTCAAACCCCGTGCTGAGTAGCAACGCAGGGTGGTGAGAACAGCTTGCAACCTAAACAGCCATCCCGACAACTCTACCTAAGAATGTTCATGCCTGTCCTCAGCGCCTGTCCTCAGCGCCTGTCCTCAGCGCCTGTCCTCAGCGCCTGTCCTCAGTGCCAGGCTGAGCTCAGCCAAGCACTGAGCTGAACTAAACAGACTACCTTTCTAAGGAGCATGCGCACGCTGGAAGCCTTCACATCAAATCAGAGCCCAAACTATTCCTCCATGGTTTTAACGCTCACCTTACTCCGACTCAAATTATCTCAAGTTTCTTCAGTGTCTATCAACATTTAGTTCATCTCAATTGCTCCATATCATTCTCAAACGCCATTCTCCTCTCTACAGATGCTGTAACAAGCCTTCAGACTTCAGCACAACTGATGCCACGATAGAAGGACCATTCAGGCCCTGGAATCCAGCGTGTGGGCAGCAACATCTGCCAAAATGATATAATCTATCAAAGTCTATAGGTCTGGGAAATGCCTAAATGTTCTCTAATCATGCTTCTGGGTTTCTGTAACTCCACTTCTGGCTAAGTCTTCTTGCTCACTGAAGTGCGTCAACCCAAGATGTGTTCTTCCTGCTTAAAAGCTCACCCCGAGAAAGGTTTGCAACCACTGAACACCCAGTGTAGCCACCAGCCGGCTAATAAAGACATTCCACTGGCTTGAATCTGTGTCCAAGTCATCTTCTCTAGTGGATACCTCACAGTAACATGAAATGCAAATGGTCAAAGCAAGGCCGTTTGGGTCAGAGAGACCTGAGGCTGAGTCTGTCTCTCTAGTCACTAGAAATGAATGTGTTTTCCTCAGGGAGAGACTGTGATAATCTCACCGCCATTTTAGCTCACCTCCTGGCAATTAAGAGACACACCTCCGGGCAGTTTGTGAGGTTATTTCCCAGAAGAATTGGCTAAAGGAGGAAGACCCTCCCTAGAGTAGTCAGTGTCTTCCTGAACCAACCCTGTAGTTAGTAGGTCCTAAAAGCAGAGCTTGTCCATCTGCCCGCCTGGCTGCCCGCCTGCCTGCCTGCCCGCCTGCCTGCCTTCTTGTTGATGTGTCTGCCTTGTTGCTACCATCTTTCCTTGACATCAGCACCTCTGTTTCTTCAGCCATGCAATGTTGACAGAAGACCAGAGGCTCTCCAAGAATCCTCCTGGGCTTCAGCACTGCAGAGGCATCTGGCCTGGTGGGCTGAGGAGCTCCTACAGTCTCAGCCTCCCTGGCCAATGTCATGGAAGTCACCTCGAAACAATCCCCTTTGCAATATATATTCAGTCTACATCTATTGATTTTGCTTCTCTAGAGAACCCTAACACACCTGCCATAGAGTAGGTGGATAATAAATACTAGCTACTTCAAGGGCAACAGTGCTGTCCTCCCAGGCAGGGCTAAAAGGCAGTTCCAGGATCCTCCTGAAAAGCAGCACTGTCGACTCAACAGGAGAGTTAGAGCCACCAAACAGCTGAGAGTCTCGAGACCCCAGAGGCTGATCCAGCTAACTTGGGGTCAGGTGAATGTTAGGATTCCCCGCAGAGAGCGAGAACTCCTCAATGCGAGGCAGAGCTGGAGCCATGCTTGCCCATGTGCTCGGGCCCAGCCCCCTGGCTGTAACACACAATCCCACACTCTGCCCACACAAGCACACTTCTGTCTCTGACACAGGTTAATTTTGTTGTCGTGAAATTTAATTTCAGTGGTGTTCTTTGAGACCTGCTTGTGTCTCTGCTGTGGTGAAATCATGGTTGGGATAAGTCACTCCCAAATGTGAAGACACTGGTCCATCCCACAGATGGAGTGCTAGAGGAGAGAGTGAGGTAGCAGAGGCTTCTCTCTGGTTCAGCACTGCTTTGATTTAATAATCTATTTCAACATTAGTGGCTCCCCATGGCTAGAGGGAAAATCTATAGTCCACAGAACATGAGAACGGGATTTGACACCAAGATTTCATCTCCTCCAGCAATCCAAGCCAGCTCAGTGCCAGATAACCATGTCCACCATGTCCCCCAAAAAGTCCTATTCCTTCAACCCACCTTATTATTTATATTATTATTATTATTATTATTATTATTATTATTATTATTATTCACGCATACCATTCTCCCTGCCTGAAATCCATCCTTCCCATCGTCCCCATATTCAGTCTACATCAGCACTGCAAAGACATCTGGCCTGGTGGGCTGAACAGCTCCTACAGTCTCAGCCTCCCTGACCAATGTCATGGAAGTCAACCTCGAAACAATCCCCTTTGTAATACGTGTTCCGTCTACACCTATTGATTTTGCTTCTCTAGAGAACACTGAAGGCTCATTTCTCCAGGTGTTAAATACTATGCTGAACTAAGCCACTATGAATTCTGACCTTTCTGCCTTTAGGCTAAAGAAGTACAGAAGTATATATGCATGTGTCCGTAAGTTGAGAAAATGCTGAGGGCTTTCCTAGATAAGCATGTCTGGAAGACATGTATTTCATCAGCATGATCAAGTGATGGAAGTCTTCACGCTGGTCTTAAAAGATGGGAAGAAAGGCCTTCCAGAAGAACCTGGAGCAAGACAGGACAGCCAGGGAACAGCATCTGAGGAGACTCTACACAGCAAGGAACAGACAAGCAAAGAAGGCGGGCAGGGGTGAGGCTACCCAGTGAGGAGAGCAGCGTGAACCTGTGTAACCAGGGAGCAAAGGACACACTCACAAACCCTGTGCCATGCAGGGAGGAATTACGACTCCGTGCAGAGTGGAATGAAAAGCCACCTAAGGGGTTTTTTTTGTTTTTTTTGTTTTGTTTTTTGTTTTTTGGAGACAGGGTTTCTCTGTATAGCCCTGGCTGTCCTGGAACTCACTTTGTAGACCAGGCTGGCCTCGAACTCAGAAATCCGCCTGCCTCTGCCTCCCAAGTGCTGGGATTAAAGGCGTGCGCCACCTACGCCCGGCTCCACCTAAGGGTTTTAACAGCGACTGCCATGACCCGATCTTGAAATGTCTCTCCAGCTGTTCTGTGGCTCTCCCAAAGGATAACAGGGAAATCCCACCTGGACACCTCACCCAGTCAGAACAATCGGGATCACGCTCAAACACCACCTTCCCGAGGAAACTAAGTACAGTGGGTGCAGCTCGACCTGAGTCCTCACAAGTCTGATCTGATTGGGAACGTTTTTGTAAAATCTTTCAAGGATGTAAAATAGGCTCGTCTGAAGTTAAAAATCAAACTACGCCTGCCCCTAGAAGTGTGGCAGTCTTGGCTGCCATGTCACATGGACATCAGGAGGTGGCAGAGAGGACAGAGGCTATGTCTATACTCAGTGTTCTGACCTACAGACATCTGAAGGATTAGAAGCCTAACACTCCTAGAGAAAGAGCTTAAGACAAACACTAGTCTGACACCAGAGGGTGGGGTGTGGGGGTGCAGACCATACCTGGGTCATAGCATTCCTGAGATGGCCCCAGACCCCAAGTGACCCTACTTCACTAAGAGGAGCAGAGAGATGGAAGGGAAACAGAAGGCCGTGGGCACCGTGAGGAGAGGCAGAACTGGAGACTTGACGGTAGTGAGGAGCTGAGTGAGGAACTGAGTGAGTAGCAGGTGAGGCCACCTGGGACCAGGTGGGGTCTTGGCCTGTGTGTCACCAGAGGCCACATCTGGGTCCAGCAGTGTGGGAGAGCTGGCTCTCCCACTCATCTCTTCTGCCATGCTGTGGAACAGGGAGATACCCTCCTCTGCCTCTTGTCTCTCACCACCTATGGCAGGAAGGAGACCTGGTCCTGGGGTCATGAGAGCAGGAGAGCTGGCCCTGCCCCTCACCTGCTACAGGACTCAGGAGACTGGGCAGACAGTAGAGCTGGTCCCAGGGGTGGGCGAGCGGATCCTGAGGGCCTGAGCATGGGAGAGCCAGCCCTGCCTCCTATCATCTGGACAATGGCATAGAGGAGAGAGAGATGCCTTCCTCCCCTCCCTCATCTCCCACCATGTACATCAGGCAGGAGAGCTGGCCCCAGTGTCATAAGAGTGGCAGAGCTGGCCCTGGCCCTCACCTATTGTAACACTCAGGAGAGTGGGCCCTGCACCTCACCTGGGCAGCAAGGTAAAGCTGGCCTGGGTTGGGGGATTGCAGGTAAGCATGCCCAAGAGCAGAGAATAGGAGAGATGGCTGGCTGACCAGCTCAGATACCTCGCAGACCCAGATCCGGGGCTCTGAATTGGCCCTACCCCACCATCTGTCCCATCTATAAACTGCTGGAGTGGGGGTGGGGGTCTTACAGAGCAAGGTCTACATGACACAGGGTAACAACCGAGTATCTGAGAAGAATCCCAGTGAGGTCCCAGTATTGATAGGATAGCAGAAGCCAGAGGCCTTATAGCAAACTAATAAGTCAATGCAGTGAACATTTCCAAGCAAAGTATGGACCTAAGGAAAGAGGAGAAGAAGGGGGAGGAGAAGGAAGAGGAGGAGGAAGAGGAGGAGGAGGAGAAAGAAGGAAAGAAGGAAAGAACGAAAAGAAAAGAAAAGAAAAGAAAAGAAAAGAAAAGAAAAGAAAAGAAAAGAAAGCAAGCTAGCTGAGCAAGCCACAAGAACCAAATTAGAAAGCAGCCAGATTTCTGCCCGGTTTAAGTTCCTGTCTTAACTTCCTTTGCTGATGAACGGAGGCAGAGGCAGGCAGATTTCTGAGTTCAAGGCCAGCCTGGTCTACAAAGTGAGTTCCAGGACAGCCAGGGCTATACAGAGAAACCCTCTCAAAAAACCAAAATAAATAAATAAATAAATAAATAAATAAATAAATAAGAAAGAAAGCATAACCCAAATAAATCCTTTCCTCCCTTAAAAACATTTTTTTTTTTTTTGATTTTTTGAGACCAGGTTTCTCTGTATAGCTCTGGCTGTCCTGGAACTCACTTTGTAGACCAGGCTGGCCTCGAACTCAGAAATCCGCCTGCCTCTGCCTCCCGAGTGCTGGGATTAAAGGTGTGCGCTACGACGCCCAGCTTTCAAAACAAAATTTAACAATGTCTGGCACACTCACAGCTTCTCAGCAGCTTGAGCTGATGGTAACTCTAGATGGTAAATTTTCAGAGTAGGAGAATGAGAGACAGACAGACAGACAGACAGACAGCGAAACAGAGACACAGACACACACATACACTCAGAGATACAGACAAACAGACAATGTGTGCATATGTGTACCTGTGTTACACTCAGACCCTACAGCCAGACACCTGTATTATAGTCTCACCACTGTGACCTTATCCACTGTGTCTCCTGTTTACTTCTCTGTAAAATAGAAGTCCAATACCAGTAACAATGTAACAATATTGTTATTGTTACTGAATAACAATTCCAAGAACTGAAAATAATGCCTGGCCTTGCTGCACACAGTAATGCCTTTTAAAACACTGGGGGGGGGGGGGGGGTTGTTTGTTTGTTTGTTTTTTGTTTTTGTTTTTTAATGGTTCTTCAAGACAGGGTTTCTCTGTGTAGCCCTGGCTGACCTGGAACTCACTTTGTAGACCAGGCTGGCCTCGAACTCAGAAATCCACCTGCCTCTGTCTCCCGAGTGCTGGGATCACGAGTGCTGCCACTTCACCAGTTCTCACCAACCTGGCAACGTGCACAGGTCAAAGAAGGCAAGCATTCTCTAAGACTTGCTCTCTGCACACATAAAATAGTTATGAGAAATAGTTTTCTCCTAATAGTTGAACATTAGAATCTATGATATGCATATCTTACATGTGACAACCACTCTATACTGAGAGGTCAGAAAGTGCTTGCTGACGCTACTTTATTGTTAATGTTATCATTTTGTTGTAGGAAATTACAAATAGGCTTGTCTCTGTAACCTTAAAACTATCTTCTTACTTTTCTTTCCCTTCCTTCCTTTCCCTTTCTTTCTTCCTTCCTTCCTTCCTTCCTTCCTTCCTTCCTTCCTTCCTTCCTTCCTAAGTCTTGTTATGTAGCACAGATTATCGTAGAACTCACTGGGCAACCCAGGCTGCCTCAAACTTACGGCAATTCTCCTGCCTCTGCCTCCTAAGAGCTGAGATGACAAGCGTGCTCTCATCCCCACTTTGCAAAATTATCTCCTAATTTGGATTCAGACCCTAGCTCCTATTTGACTGGTAAAACTGCCTTAGCAGAGCTGACCTCTCCTAGCTTCAATGTCTTCATCCACATGGGATTTACCACTGTGCCTACCTTAAGTTTCTACAGAAGCACAAATATTGAAGCCCAACACCATGTAAGCACTCAGTGGGTGGGCCAAGGGGAACTGCTTCCCCCAGACAGCATGCTCCCTCACGCTCTCTCATCTCCTACTTCTCCACTCTTCTCTCCTCTCATCCATGTGGGAAAAAGGCATGCGTGTATCTTTTTAATATCACATATGTGTGTATTAGAGCACACATGGAATAAAATACTGTGAATCTCAACTGTCAGCTCTTAATAGAGAAACCTAAAGGGGTGACCTTTGCATGCTATTTCCTTCTTAAATTAACCTTTTTTAGGTTAGCATTCAAAGTAAAGGCTGTTTCTTTTAATAACAGTTTTGATGCCCTTGGTCAAAAATGGAAGAGAAAAAGAGCAAACCGCAAGTCCACCAAAATGCCAAGCATCACACGTAGAAATCTTAGATCAGATCAGGCCAACAGCCAGGCTGCTGTGGAGGTTAACCAGCCTGGCTGAATTGAACAGGCATCAAACCAGCCACCGAACCACAAGGAAGCCACGGGAAGGACAGCAATGGAGAGAGGTGGTCCTCAGCACGGGTGAGAGAGCTAGAAGGGAGGACCACCCACCTCAGGGGAGAACAGGGCTGAGAAGGGCAGCAAGCCAAGCCAAGTCAGCCTCCTCCAGGGAACAGCTGTGAGAAGTGGCATCTGGCAGTGGCACACACACAAGAGCAACCATTCCGGACACAGGAGGAGCCAGCATTTCCTAGCCAACACCCTGGAACTTTGGAACATTGTCTTATCTATCTCTTAATAGCTCCTAACACCATCCCTACCACAGCACTGCAACAAGGTCCCCAGCCCTGCAACAATGTTCCTTTCAACCTTGAGCTAGCGATACCTGCAACATCTGGGCTGAGAAGGGGCACAGGAGACAGAGGTGCAAGGGCTCATCAGCAAAATGAGCCACGAAACAGAATGCAGGGAGGCAGGAGAAAGTGGACGGAAAATTCCGGTTAGCTGTGTCTTGCTCTACACCAAAGGAAGCCTGAGAGGCCAGCCCAGCAGCTCCCAAGGCTTTCTGTTACTTATTAAAATCTCAAATGAGGCTGTAAATGACCGACTTGGAAAGTTCAAAGCTATCATCTTCCGCCAGTCTTCACCTTTTCCTATTCTTAATCCCTAGGTAATGATCTTTTAAAATATGAGACCGACTAGGTCCTAATTACGACAGCAAACGCCAGCAGAACAGCATTAACTTTTATCCCCAGAGCAAGCATCCCTCACTACAGAGTCATGAGGGCACAGGACAAGAAGGAGGTTGACATACACCTCACTGAAACAAACCCCATGGGTTACAGTCACCATAGACTGGTTTCCCTGAAAAGGATGAGGAAGGGCACTAGAGAAGGGTCGATTTCTACTTCAGCCCCTCGTGCAGGGCACAACAGCATACACTTTTCTACAGCCATGTGGCCTGTTCACCCCAGCAGTAGAGATCTCGGCAGGAGGGAAACCACGCAAGGCCAAGGCATTTAGAACAAATTGTACTTAAATTACTAAAGAGATGTAAATTACAACAATTTCCTTCTGAGGATTTGTGGATTCGAATCTCTGCTCTGCAGCCATTATACATTAGCAACTACTTCTTGAGCTGGATGTAGTAAGACTTCCCGAAGCACAGCCCAGAGAGGGCAACACTGAACTCCACAGAACTCACCAGAGATGGACAACAACAGAACTCCAAGTGCTCGGGCTCTACCACACAGACAGAAAGAATGAGAAATTCTGGGGTGGTCCTGGCCACTTTTAGTGTCCTAAGCCCTTTGTGGAGTCCTGATAATTCCACTGGAAAGCACTGTGGTCTGCAGACCTCAGGTCCTGTGCTTCGGCTGTGAGGTCCAGCCCCTGTAGATGAGATGTAGATGAGGCCTAGGAGTTACTCCCTTGCTAAGCTTCAGTCCCCCTCCCTTTGCAGTTCTTGGCTCTCTCGTGCAGTGAATGTCCACAGCATTTACCTTGCAAGGGCTGCTCTAATGAAGGAGAACCACAAAGCCTTTGGCTTGATTCACGGTGCTAACGAAGTGGAGGCAACTCAGAACAGGATGGCAATCAGATCCACAGCATGCTTGGTGTTGTGGATGATACTATCGCATCTCTGCTCACCTCTGCCACTGACTGCAGTGGACGGGACAGACAGACACGAAGCAGATGGGACAGAGAGAATGTAGCAATGTTCTAATACAGCTGGCTTAGGACACCAAATAGGAATATCACATAATTTTCAGTGTCATGAAACCTTATTGGCCTTCTGATTTTTTTAAGCTACTTATTAATGCAGAAGTCATTCTTAGGGGACTTCAAGTCCTACATGCCCTGGCCTAGCAGGCTCCCTTTAGTTCACATTAAGTTCTGTGAACCAGAGTCTCCCATCTGCGCGTTGAAAGCAAATGCCACCCACTCTGACAGTTTTCTGTAAGATAAACATCTGGAAGGATCTGAAAGACTGCCTGGCACAGACACTAGATAAGATTCAGCAAATGGCACATTCTGTCTCTGCTACGTGGTCACTCTTGAAAATCTGTGAGCATTCTCTGACCTGAAAAAAGAAGCCTCGGCGCAAGGCAGGGTGACGCCGAGAAGGTGGACATGAAGTAGCCACAGCACGTGAACATGCTCTGCACACCACAGTACACGGATCTCTGAAACAGAGTTGAACGTACATGCACACAAATACACAAAGGAACTCCCAAAAAAGGCAGGGTTTATTCTGTATATCCAAATTGTTCCTTTATGTGCGACAGCCTCCTGGAGCAGTGAAACAAATCAAAGTGTATAAATCCTGCCTCTGGCCTTAAAGCCCTCAGGAACTCACACCACCACAGAGACCAAACAGCAAGCTTGCACATCCCACAGAGCAGCAGGCCCTGGGGAGAATTCACAGCTGCACAACATCTGGGAAGGATTTGGATCAATTCATGCAGAAACTCAGATGAGATTTCAAGGACCGCTCAAAGGTTTCCAAGTGTCCCCGGGTCAGGCACTCATGACTTGCTTACATCCTGCCTTCCTTTCCTTTCGAAGAATCTGACCAGCATACCTCAGCCTTGGTTCCGATCTGAGGGGCATCTTTTCAGAGTCCTTTACACTATGCTCATTGTCTGAGCCCTGCAGCCTCTCTGCTGGCAAGGGCTGTGCTGACCACAGGAGTGGTCAGTACCCAGGTGTGGCTGTTGGGCACTGAACCCTGGCAATTCATAATCAAACACAAGGGGCTCCATCCAGCTATTGGAAAACAAATGAAATCTACGTCTTTAAACCATTAAATACAGGTCAAAATTATCTAAGAAAAATTTAGCCGCTGAATTGAGGCATACTGTAATTGAAAAATATACTCTGAATTTTGAATATGCAAAAGTGACATAACATTTCATTAATAATTACATACTGGTCATATATTAAAATAAAGTTGGTTTTGATAGTTTTGGTTAAATAAAATACACTATATAAATTCTACATGTGTCTCTTTTTAAATTTTTAGCATAGATCTTAGGAAATGTGTAGGTGGTACTAGGCATGGCCTGTAATCTTGGCACTAAGAGACTGAGGAGGGACGATCGTATATCTTGAGGCTACACAGTGAAAGAGTGTAAGCCCTCACCCATATTCCTGTGAATAACCCCAATAAAATACTTTACTGGTTCACCAAGGTGTCCTGTGGCTGTCTGAGAGTAGGATGGGGGAGGGGCAGAGAAAAGTAAAGAGACAGACGGCAAAGGGGAGAAGGGAGAGGGCAGAGGGGAGAAAGGGATAGAAGGGACACAGAGGAGACAGAGGAAGGGGGGAGGGAGGAGGGAAGGAGGGAGGGAGGGGAGGGGAAAGAGGAGAGAGAGGGGAGGGAGGGAAGACAGGAGAGGGAGGGAAGAGAGGAGAGAGGGGGTAGAGAGGGGAGAGGGGGAGAGAGGGGAAGGAAGGGAGAAGTAAGATCCCTGTGGGCTGCATGGTTTCTCACTGGCTGCTCTGACACAGAGAATCACACCAGCATCTTGCAGTTTCTCACAACACACTAGAGCAGGCTTGGAGGCAGGAGCGCTATGACTGAACCCCGAGTTCTTCTTGTTACCCAAACACTACTGAGGTGCCCGAATGCCTGACTTAATGCCTGAGACTCACTTCTCCTTCTTTAGAGACATTGTTGTTGTAATACCTGCACCAAACAAAACTCCAGTAACTACTGTCCTGACTGACACAAATTCAAACCGAACTTGTCCTCCAAAGATCAGCCTCACCCAGTCATCTGGGAATTCCAGTTCTTAAATCTACAGTGACTGTGTGAGCAGGCTTTAATCCCACATCCCCATCCCCAGCTCATACTTCCCTTCCATATCCTCTGCAATCTTGACCTCCTCATACCAAGATTCAAACAGTTTTAAAAACAGATCAAAGACAATCTTCACTAAGAAATAAAACAGCCTCTGAAGTTAGAAGTAAATCTTTGCCACTCAACAGTTTTCAGTTTTCCAATCTGAGTAACTACTAGAATCTGAGTAGGTGCGTGGGTGTGCTAGCGCAGTTTCCTCCAAGGTTGAAACTTTACATCCTGAAGGAGGAGCATTTAAGACAAACAGAATTAAAACAGAAAGTAAACAATTCAGATTAGCTTCAGGAAGTCCCTGAAACTGACCAGAATCACTACCTCCCCAAGAGTAAACAATAATGACTACTGAGACTATTCAGACATCCAATTTTCAAAGAAGAGACCAGCCAAGCAGCCTGCCTGGAAGAGGTTTAGAGCAACTGAGGCACCTGGGAAGGTGCCAACCTGCTGAGCTGCCTGCAGGCTGTGCAGCCTGCTCCAGGTTCCCAGATTTGTGAGCTGTCACCCATGCTGGGTGGGCTACCCTCCACATCTTGCAGGAAATGAAATGGTGGCTGGAGATATGGGACCTGGGGTTAAAGGAGGTCTTGAGGAACGTCACCTACGCAGAGGCTGCTGCTCATTAAACTCTCTTGAGATCCTGGGCCAAGGTTTCAGACTTAGCCTGTTCTCCTGTTGTAGCAAGGACAGGCAGCAATGGTGACCGCACAGCCATCCTCCCCTCCTGCCCTCTTCCTGCTGACACTTTGGAAAGCTGTTAATGAGAGGCAGAAGCAACAGACTTGAGACTTAGCTCTCCTTCCTCCCCTGGCTTACCGAGGCACTAACTGGCTGGAACATGCATCAAAAGTGTACAACAGGATGAGTGAACAGTCACAGGCCTAGGTTATCCACAACCTGAACAACAGTCACAGGCCTAGGTTATCTACAACCTGGATAATGGGCCTCTTGGGGATTCTGGTCATGTGTACTCATTCCACTTAGAGAAAGGCCCCTCGGCACTTCACCTAAAGCCAGGAAACAAAGAATTACCCAGTGTCCGCCCTCAGGTGCATACCAACAGCTACAAATTTTCCTTTTGGAGCGACTTAGTAACTTTGAAAGTCAATAGTGGGCTTTGGCTATCCTCAGAGTTAAGGCCATTCCACAAAAAGAAGCCCACGCCCAAGAAACACAATGCAGCTATCAGCATTTGGTAAAATGTGTCAGCGGGCTCTGCTCCCTGCATCCACAGCACCATCAGAGATGCACATTGGATTTCCAATGCTACCCAAGACAGACGGGAGTGGGAAAAAACCTGAGGGCCATACAGCTTGTGGACCTTTTATTTAAATATACATGTAAAATAAACTTAGTAAGTAAATATACATGTGTGTGTGTGTCTATCTATCTATCTATCTATCTATCTATCTATCTATCTATCTATCTATCTTTAAAAAAATGTTGAGTCTCTTCCCAGAGCCTTGGGGTGGGGAGAGGGCTGAATTCTCTGCCACCCTTCTTTCTCCCCCACTTCTTCCCTCAATCACATCCCCCACCCTCTCATCCCCTTCCTGTCTCCCACAAGTTTCTACCACCTACCTCCCACCCTCAAAATTGCTAGCACATGCAGCTGCACGTTAGCTTGACTTGCCCCAGTCCAGAGGCTGTTCGATTTTAGACACGGAATTACCACCTCCGTTATCTCCTCAGTATCTCTGCCCCACCCCCTCCCCTAGTTCCAAAATCACAAGGCAACTTTGAGGAAGGGACAAATAAACACAACATGTGCCAAAAAGTCCCCCACCAAGTGGACCTAGGGTAGAAGATAGTCTACGAGTCAACCCCTCTATTGCCAAGAAAGGTCAGAGATACTTCCAACAGCCATGCAGGCCTGGCGTCAACCTCTTTCTGACACTTCTGGAACCTGGGACAGGTTACTTTCCTAGACTCCATTTATTACAGTTTTCTTAGGTCAAGCTCCAGCTGCTCAGCTGTCCAATAAACTGCCAACCGCTACTGTCAACACTAATCCAAAAAGTAGTGCCTATGCCTGCCATTCACTCCCAGGCCAAGGCAGGCGCATCCTCAGAAAACACTCACATCCAGAGAATGGAACTACTCATATCCATCTCCCAAAGTGCAAACACAAACACACACACACACACACACACACACACACCACATCGCATGCTCAAAGTGTGCATATCCATCCCCTATCCTCCAGAACACACACAATACATTCTGTCTCTAGCTCTCTGTCTCTCTGTCTCTCTCTCTCTTGCACAAACACACACATATGCACACTGTATACAGGGTATGCTCACACCAGAGAACACTTATTCCCCAGAGTACACCAACACACACATCAAAAACCCCTCCCCAGTTAGGCAGCTCCAGGATTTGGGCTTGGCCTGGGCAGTGGTCAGAAGTGCTGGCACAAATGGATTAGACAAACTGTCTTTCTTGCTTATGGAGTAAGGTTTCCTAGGGCTCCTCGTGATTGGTGCAGAAATTCTGTAGATGGAGAAGTCAGATAGGGCATTTCCTGCAGAAAACATTATGGAAACAACCCAAGTTGACAGCTGTGGTCACAAGGACGTTATGGATGCTAAGTTTCTGCCTCATAGAAAGTCCCTTTTCCAGTCTCTGTGGACTATTTTCACACCCAATTCAGAGTTAAGGAAACCAAGGCTTAGGTCTCACAGCTGGGACCCCAGACCTCAACACCCTCATAATCCCCAGGCTGCCCAGAGTTGAGGTTTAGTGAGTGTGTAGAGGCCAAGAGTGGGTGAGCAGTGGAGAGATGACCCACGAAGACAGGAACCAGAGTCTGAAAAGAATGTTCAGGTCCCGCTAAGCCTGGCTATCACCCAGGGCTCACAGAGCACTGAAAAGAATGTTCAGGTCCCGCTAAGCCTGGCTATCACCCAGGGCTCACAGAGCAAAGATAAGACCTAAAGCCCCAAAGGGCTTGTGGTACTGCACCCTAGCTCTGCTCTGTAGAACAACGAGAAAAACTTGAAACTGTAAAGACCTCCCAAGAAAAGAGGCTCCCCCTCAGACACAGACCAAATACAAGGCTCTGGGATGAGAACAAGAGTTCAGGGTACAGCCCAGAGTTTCTCCCAAATTAAAACTGAAGCAGTGTGGTGAAGTATTTCGTCCAGGGTAGAGGGAGAAAAGTCTAAATGAGAAGATAGTAAGTTTGTAGCTTTGCATCACAATTATGCAATTTCTTATCAGCTAGATACATTTATAAGGACAGATAACTGTAGGGGAAAGTAAACGGAGCTGCACCTGTTTTCTATCTTTCTTATGCTCATAAGTTTGATTAACAGGGAAAAAACTTAACCTTCAAATCAGAAATAACTCTCAAATATCCATGGCCACAGACTGTCTGGTATCCACACCAGCAGTGGATACAGAACTCAATGCAATTCAACAAAGATGTGTTACATATCACAAGTGTACGAAATACTGTGTCCCAAAAGTACTTGCTCACCACAGGAAGAAAACATAGAAGAAAACAGAAATCGTTTTATTACAGAAAACTATGAAGTTTCTGCAACACCAGAAAGATAAATGGCTACTAGAAATGTAAAATTTAACTTCACTAGTAACTACAAATTAAAGTGGCTACTTTTCTTGTCTAGTAAAATTTAAAAACTTGAATACCTCACAGCACCGTCTCTTATCTCTCTTTAGAGGCTGGGGCGGCGGAAGGCAGGGGACAGCGGAAGGCAGGGGACTCAGTAGAAAGCCTGGAGACCTCACGCTGGGAAAGCAGCGACTATAGAATTGAGGGCTCACTATCTATCAGGGCAATGCAGAAGAGCAGCCTAATCAAGGCAGGAAACGCACCCACTAGACAGACGATGTCACTTCCTGCAGAATAAGCAGCACCCAGATATTCTCACTTCCCCTTACAATGACCTTTTCAGAGATGCAGGTCACCCTCATTTTGGAAACTGGGGCAGTAATGAATTAAAAATTAAAAAAGAACTTTCTGTGGTTCAATCAGTAAGTGGTAGAGACATAATGAAAGCCCACATGTCTGTGTTTAGTGCCTTTGCAATGTGAAGCAGGCACATGGATTCCACAGTGTAAGTGACTCTTGGGAACCCAGCTCTGTGAGGAGAACGGGTTCCACTGAGGACCAGGTAGGCCCTCAGCATGCAGTGTCTCCACAGAACATCTCAGTGTTCCTAAAAGATCACCATCCGCTGCTGGGTCTCAGCTATCCCTCTTAGAGATTCCGTTCCTGTCTAGGCAGCCGTGAGAACACAGTGATGTTCTCCTAGGTAGGAGGATGACACAGTCTCCTTGGATAAGAAGGTCTTTGCCCACAACTGTTACGTTTCTAAAACACAAGCTCCCGCGTGCTAGATCCTATTCAGGTCTGACAGTCAGTGGGAAGTAGCCCTGGCTGTGTCCTGGCAGGGTCTGTTATCTTCCAGGCTTCACTACGCCTTTCAAAAACCCTGGCTAGTTTACTCCTCACGAAGTAAGGTAAGGTAAGCAATATTCTTCGGCAAAACATGCCTTCCTCATGCCAGGAATAGAACACTCTTATCATTGGAGGGTCAAGACCCAGATAAATATGCCCAAACAAAACTCATTTCTCATGGCGTTCCCTGCCGTTTCCTGGCACTAAGAACATGTAGCCCCTTTCCTGTCTCATGGAACCTTCATAATATATCACTCTTTGGTAAGATGGGATATTACCCTCAGACCTAGTAACCCTTATCTTAGTTTTCTTTCTAGTGCTGATAAAACACTGGGACCAAAATCAACTTAAGGAGGAAAGGAGTGATTTCGTTTTATAGTTTCTGGTCCGTCATGGAAGTCAGAGCAAGAATTCAAGGCAGGATCCTGGAGGTAGGAACTAAACGGGTCACTGGGAAACACTGCCTTCTGGCTTGCTTACCCATGGTTGCTTTCCTATACCACCTAGGATCATAATGGGATGAGCCTTCCACATTAATCACCAAATGAGAAAACGCCTCACAGAGTTGCCTAAAGGGAGACTCAAGTGAGTTACGCTGGCTTGTGTCAAGTTCACAAAGAACTAACCAGCACACTCCTTCTTTGAGAATTTCATACACACAGATACAGACAAACACACACAGAAGATATAAATTATGCGTGTGTTATATGTGAGTATGTATAATTTATCTATATATAAGTTACACACATACATACATACATACACATGAGGCATACATATATGTACATACACAAAAGATGTGAATATCAGATAAAATAAAAATACTGCATATGCTGTTTCCCTACTAATCTGCCCCTTGAAGGTTTGATCATCAGGCCAGGCTGTTTCCAATACTCAACTAGGTTCAGGGTTTTGCAAAAAAAAAAAAAAAAATATTTCGTTCAAACAATGAGAAGTCTATCATTTTCTATTTGCCACAACACTGTTAAAACCAATTATAATAATTACACACATTTCTCTATACTTGGGAAGAAGAGCGGCCAAAATCAAATGCAAAGGCAAGCTGGCACAGAATGCGTTCTTCCTGAACGTGTGCTCCTCACTCCATCACGCGTAGCTTTGTAAAGATGGCGCAGGCTACCAGGGTCCTCAGGGACCATCTAGGACCACGTAGGTTCAGCCTGCACGCAGCAAGCTACCAGTAGCACAGAATGGCGATGAATGTGATCTGGGCAAGAACATGACCCAGTACATTTCCCACAGTACCCAGTACATTTACAGACCACAACATCATGTTGCACAAAGTTACCACTAAAAGAAAAAAAAATTTAAACCCCCCATTGCTTATAGGTGGTGAATAGCATAAGGACTCTCAGAGACACCCCTAAAACAGTTTTTAAGTGTAAAGACAGCTTAAGATGGGGGCCGGAATCCAGGTTCACTCTGGCCTTAACTTTGAGTTTAAGAAACTCAAGAGTCTTTCACTTAAAAGTGGAGCTGCAAACAAGCACTGTGGCCTTCAGGACTTATGAGGGAGTCAAAGTTATAGCCTATGGAAAGACTGGGGGTTCAGAATGGTGTATCTAACTCATCAATACTAAACATAGGAAAACAGTGGCTTTACACACCTGTACCCCTAAGTCCTTCTCATCCCTACTTGGTCATCTCCGTAACAACCTGACAGAGTTTGTGTGATTATTTTGATCTTATGTTGAAGAAATTAGTATTCAGAGAAGTGTAACTTGTCCAAGGCCACACAGGTGACCGGAGGCAGAGCCAGAATTCTGATGAATTTGTTTGATCTTTATTCGTCTTCATTCGTGGTTAGGGTTTGAAGGCAAGGAAGGAGGGGCTCCTGGCAGGACCACTGTGTGAGGAAAGACAGGTGAGATCTATGTGTCCTTGGATCTGCACTAAAGATGCTTCGAGGGATCTGGGGATATATCCCTGTGACCAGACACTTGCTTGGCACTTGTAACGGTTCAATCACCAGCATCACACCAGAGCAAACAAACACACAGACAGAAGATACATGACCAGGGAAAAACCATAGAGGAAGACGTGACCAACAACAGTACATGTCAGGCTCCTTGGTTTCCTTTTAGCAAACGACACAAATAAATAGAGATGATGTGGTGACCTAGTTCCAGTTCCTGTGAGTTCAAGTTGCATTCTGTGATATCAATGGATTATTTCCTCCTAACTTTGCCACCTTTTGGGGGGGGGGCGTGGAAAGTGTTCCGAAACAAACGGCAAGTTCAGGAAAGTCACAATAAGTGTCTGCTGCCTCGCTTCACGCCAGGGAAGGATGTCTGGTACAACTACAACAGCAGCCCAAGACTATATCAGGTGCTACGACACACAAGACTGTTCTCTGGGTGGCTCGTGGTCACACAGCACCTTCTCCGGGCTGGAAACGGAACACCTTAGTTTTCTCTCCAGGATGGAAAACCTTCGTGCTGCTCATGTTTGGATCCACGAAGTCAGGCTGGGCAACTGAATAAGGACAGCAAGGAAAAACCAGAACAGGCTGGGCAGTGAACATTCTCAGTGAGTTGGAAATAAGTCTTCCCAGAAAAGGTCCTCACCAAGTAGGTCCACGCAAATTCTTCAAGCCTGTGGCTAAGGCAGTCACTAAGAACGTGGAATGAACCAAGGCTTGAAAGAACTCAGCAAAACAGGGCTGGACTCTAGGTAGATACTGTCTGTTCACATGTGAGCTTAAGGAAGTCCAAGGTTCTATCTATGTCCATCTAATGAACTTTTCCAACTTAAGTCCCGGCACCTGGAGCTAGTTCCCAGAAAACTCATGCCTACAGGGCTACCTGTAGACCCAGAAGTTTATGTGTTCTCGGGAGCAAAGGCTGCGGGCTCTCTGCACCCTCTCCTCCTCGTCTTAAACGCTGTGCCCCTCACCCATGCTGGGCCACTCCTTTTCAGCCCATGGCCCCCCACAGGCCGCGGGCTGCCCTGACCCAAGGCTTGGAGCACCCTCTGCTCCGCCTGCTATACCCATCATTCGGCACGCCACTGCGCGCTCCCTGCCCAGCTCCTTCCAGACAGAAGCCAGGCGGCAGCAGTGCAGGCAAGGAGTCTGTGCCCAACGCATATTGCATAGTCTCCCACCCAGATGCCTTGGCCAAAGGAACAAAAAGGAAGCCGACGCCAGGAAGAGACGGGCGGGCTGAGGATGCGGCGGGACCGCGGCGGGCTCCACGCCTCGGCGCACCCAGCAGGCGGAGCTCGCTTGCGGCCCACCGCCGAGCGGTTACCTTGAGGATGCAGGCCATGGCGCTATGGATCGACCCTGTGGCTCGCTGCACCTCGGCCCCGCAGCTGGACCACTCCAGCCCACATTCCCGCAGAGCGAGCCGGGCCGCGGGAGCTGCGCGCTCAGGCCCCACCCCCGAGCCCCGCCACTGGCTAGCGCCACACGAGGCCCCGCCCCTAGTCACGTGCCCTCCGTGCAGCCCGCAACTGCTTGCTACTCCACCGCTGCTACTACTTAACCTTTTTTCCAAACCCTTCTGCAGATGAAGGTACATATAGCCCGACCTTCAGCAGACCCAGGTCTGCTTAACCTTTGGACAGAAGGTGGCCCTTCCAGCTGCACTCACCTATCAGAGAACCCACTTTCCAAATGTTAGCTTTCCAACTCTCCAAATGTGCCACTTTCCAAAAAGTTAGCTTTCTTTGGCACCATTCCGATACAGGCATGGGGCCCATCACAGGATTCTTCGAAAGCAGCTGGAAGTGCCCAGGGCTAGCCCTTGGCACTGCAGAATTCTGTGCTGTGCTTCTCTTGTTATGATTGTCTGTCAATCTGAAAACACAAACAACTAGAGATGCTGAAAGATTGGACACTCTTTTTCTTCAAAAAAGAAGCCATAATCTTCACACAATGTGGCATTGTGCACAACATGTGTAGCATATGGGCACATAAAGATATGCAGCTGTGACTGTTGTATTCTGTTGCAAGTTCGTAAAATGCTTATATACATAAAAACACAATGTATAAAAGATAATGTTCATGTGTGTACACGTATGTACAGAGTATGATGCACAGGACTTTGCTACTCACTGCTACTATCTTGGAATTTAGAGAACTCAGTTAAAATTTCAGCAACCAAGTTACATATTAGCTTTTCCTCTTAAGTCTGGACATCTAGGAAGGTCCTGACCATCCACCATGAACTGTCCTGTGTTAAAGAGCAGTGCAGATTTACCCAAGAGGTGACATGGGCAAAGAGGAACCTGGTCCTCTCTGGGTCCTTAGTGGACTCTGTGTGTCCCAAACCAGCCCTGCTAAGAGAACAATCATTTCTAAAAGGAGAGGTTATGCCCAGAGGGAGGAAAAGTCTGTAGATGTACAAATTTCTGCCATCCAATAGTCACAGAAGTCTTTAAATAACTCCCCAAAACATCTACCTTAAAGTAATCTCCCTCTGCAGATTAGCTGGCCTGCACGGCATCAGGGAAAGCATGTGATCTGAGAGTGACCAAGGGTCATGAGATGGCTCCCACATCAACAGACAGGAATTGTTCATGGAAATTAGCATGTTGTTGCTGAGGACATTTAACAGGAAGAATCACAGGGAAGGTGCTGAAAAGACTAGAGCCCTGTTCAAACTGCCTGATCCCAGGCAAGCTCTGTCTGTCTCCAGGGCGACTGAACTCCTCTGTTGCCACTCCCTCCCACCCCTCCCTCTGCCTTCAAGGCACGTGTATTTTATAAGTACGGTTTGATGAAGATAGCATACTTCCAACTGCAGCTTTAACAAATGGTCTTAGCAGGTGTACTGGCTAGTTTCATGTCAACTTGACACAAGCTCGACTGGCTGGAGAGTCGGGAGACTCAACTGAAAAGCAAATGGCGCCAGAAGAAGTATGCTGTGGGCAAACCTGTAGGGCATTTTCTTATTTAGTGCTTTATGTGGAGGGCCAGCCCATTGGGGGTGGGTCTGCCCCCGGGCTGGAGGTCCTGGGGTCTATAAGAAAGCAGACTGAGGAAACCATGAGGAGCAAGCTAGTAAGCAGCACTCCTCCAAGGCATCTGCATCAGCCATGCTCCCAGGTTCCTGTCCTCTCCTCAAGTTGCTTTCAGTCGGGGTGTTCCATCACAGCAAGAATAACCCTAAGTGCAGGCCAGGAAAACTTAGCAGACTTGTTTATTTCTTGCATCAGGACACTCATGTCACCAGGTGAACCACTTCTAGCAAGTGGCCCCAAAGGTCGTCCCCAAGCTTGGGTTGTCAGGCTTAGGGACAAGTGCCTTTGTGCACGGAGTTATCTCCTAGACCTCACATTCATTCACTCACTCATTCATTCATTCATGTCAGTTTTTATTAATCTGATTAGCTGGAGGGAAAAAAATCTTTAAGTTTCTACAGGACCTGTCAGCAATAAGAGATTGTTCTCTGTGATCTGTGATATCAGGGCAAGATCCTAAATCACAGAAAAGAAGAAAAGATGAGAGACACATAACACAGTAGAGGCCTTCCCCACCAGGGAGCAAGATGAGAGACACATAACACAGTAGAGGCCTTCCCCACCAGGGAGCAAGCTGCTAACAATGAAGAAAGATCAACATACACACAAGGTACCACTGTATGGGTTAAATAGGTTATATTTAGGAATATATGGATATACATATATGCATGTAATAACAATTAGGTTTTAAAAAGAGGTCATAAATTTGAAGAACAGGGAGAGGTATATAGGAAGGTGTGGCAGGAGGAAAGAGAAAAGATAAATTTTTTAATTATAATCTCAAAAATAAAAAAGTATCTCTTTCCAAGAAGTAGAGGAGAAGGAAGAGGGAAAGGAAAAGGAGGAGAAGAGGAGGAAGAGGAGGCATAGATGGTATAAGAAGCTCATATCTCTCTCTCTCTCTCTCTCTCTCTCTCTCTCTCTCTCTCTCTCTCTCTCTCTCCTTCCCCCCCCACCCCCCACAGAAAGTCTACACTATACTTGGGAAGGGCCAGTGGACTCTGGTGATCTGACGAGCACTTCCCTGCTTGGTGAACTTAAATAAGCCTCTTGGCCTCTCTCTAATCTTTGTACAGCAGGCTATGTGTTTAAGTCTGACTTAGCAGACTTCGTTCACCTCAATTCCTGGCAAAATGACCGCTTTTAAATGATAAAAAGCTATTTAAAGAATTGAACTTTGCACTGAAGATAGAAAGATCACAGCTGAAGTAGAGAGTGACTCTGGTCATCCTTGAGGGTCTCAGGAGGATGTTGCTGCTGAAGAGTTAACACATGTGACTGGTAAGGACTTGATGAAGGTTCTACACCCACCTACCCTGACATGGCTTTCTCAACTGAACAGCCGACCATCCCCATCATGCTTTCCAAAGTGGTACTTGTCTCTGTGTGTATGTGCATGTGTGTACACGCTCATGTGTGCATACATGTTAATGTTAAGTATCTTTATGGATCATTTTACACCAGGAGTTCTCAACATTTCCTAACGCTGCCACCTTTTAACACAGTTCATGTTGTGGCGACCCCCAGTCATAAGATTATTTCATTACTACTTCATAACTGTAATTTTTCAAATATCTGATATGCAGGATATCTGATATGCAACCCCCAAATGGAATCACAACCCAACACAGGTTGAGAATCACCTTATTTTTTGAGACAGGATCTCTCACCAAGTCAGTGAGGCCATCTGGCCAGCAAGTTTCAGCAATGCCTTGTCTCTGTTTTCCCAGTGTGAAGTACAGGCAGATATCATCATGCCTGCCCTTTTGTGTGGGTGCTGGGGCTTAAAGCACAGGTCCTTGTCCTTGCATGGCAACCATTTGACTAACTATGTCAACTCCCCAGCCCCCAAATGTTAAGTTTTTAATCAACATTCATAGGTTATTACCAAGTATAGCAATGAGTAGTGGTTCACTTACTAAAGTCAAAAGCAAGAAATGCTAGGATAAACCTAGACCAGAATTTTATAAAATAGGATTAACAACTGCTGCTTTGGAAGGACTACACAGAAAAGCTTTTGGTTAGAAATAAAGACAGTTTCCGACTCTGCCAGGGAATGGAGGTACAGCCAGATTTGTAGGAGGTGGGTAGGTAGGAAAATGTAGCTAGGATATTTTTGTTTTAAACTGGGCCAAACACCAAGAAAAGCTTAGGCTAGTCTATAGGTATAATCTGATTCTCCAACTTCTTAAATTATGTAATTTAATTCTAGAGCACCTGTTTCCAAAATTAATAATAAAACAAAAAAACCCTGTGGTCAGATGTTCTACCTCATTTGACCCTATAGCACCATGGGTACATGGCATTGAACTTAGAAACCAGCCATCTTACATATCACAGTCAACTGGCCAGTGTGTGGAGAACTCAACCCTCTTTGGGTTTACAATATCTTGAATTTTCTTGTAAGAAAACCTTGGATTAATGTCTACACCTTCTAAGATGTAGCCTCCCCCAGCCTAGAAGCAGGCGGATTCAGACTTTGCTGCCACTGAGTGTGAGACCACCTGGGGTGGAGCCTTCCGACTTAGATGACTCTATTGTTATGTCAACTGCCGCTGCACTTCTCCAACATACTGCTACCTGCTGAGAGACCCTTGAGACATTCCTGAGAGGTGTCCTACAAATTGCTTACAGGCTGGCAACAGACACCAAGAATGGATTGGCGGGGGATGGGCCTCCCCTCATTATAAGCACAGACTATTAGTAAACTTTGGGGCCTTGAACAGAGAATTTTGTCTTGGCCTCCATTATTTCTCTCACTGGTTCCTTCCATACAGCTCTGGCCTCCCACTCAGGAACCCAGTTAGCATGGCCACAGGCGGCTTACACTAAGATACTAGAACAAATAACCTTCATTGTCAACTTGGCTGGATTTGAAATCACCGTGAATACACACGTGTGAGCCTGTCTAGAGCAGTGGTTCTCAACCTTCCTGATGCTGAGACCCTTTAATACAGTTCCTCATGTTCTAGTAACCCCAACCATAAGATTGTGTCATTGCTGCGCCGTAACTGTAATTTTCTACTGTTATGAGTCGTAATGCAAATATTTGTTTCCTGTGAAAGGTTGAGAATCTGTGGTTTAGAGGGAATGTCCAGAAAAGTTTAACCTAGCTAGAGGGAAGAGCTGCAGTAAGTTTGGGCAGGACGGTCCCATAGGACAGGGTTCCAGAAGAGGTGTAAATGGAAAGGCAGGTTTGGTTTCCAGTGCTCATTTCTGCTTGATTATGGATAGTGTGACCAGTTGCCTAGAGCCGGGTGCTTGCTGCCTTGGTGTCCCACACACAATGGACTCTACCCTCAAACTGTGAGTCAGAATGAACCCTCTCCTCCCTAAATTGCTTTTTCTCATGGTTGGTTTTGTCACAATAACTGAGCAGCTACCACAGAAGCTCAAGAGAGCCACTTGAGGCAACCACCACAGATGCAAAAGAGAGCCACACGAAAATGCAAAGTCTTCAGTAGGCATGGTTGTGAAGAGATCCTAATAACCATGTGAAGATCAGAGGTATCATCCTGCATTTTCAACCCCCAAGCCCTGGGGAAAACATTACCAATGGCTCTGCATGCCCCATCTGGGCATACCCCACCCTGGGCTTTATTTTGCTGTGATCAACACCATGACCACAAGTGACTTATGGAAGAAAGAGTTAATTTGGCTTACACTTCCCTGTAACAGCCTGTCCTTAAATAACATCGTAGGTACAGGTACTCAGGGCAGGAAACCTGGAGATAGGAACTGAATCAGAGGCCATGGAGGAGTGCTGCCTTCTGGCTGGTTCCTCATGGTATGCTCAGCTTGCCTTCTAATTCAACCTGGTCCAGATGTAGTGCCACCCACAGAGGGCTAGGTCTTCTCAAATCAATCACTGATCAAGAAAATGCCCTATACAGTTGGCTACAGGCCAATATACGGAGACAATTCCCCAATTGACATTTCCTCCTCCCACATTATGCTAACTTGTGTCAAGTTGACAGAAAAAGCTAAGCAGCTCACCCTACATGCAACCAGTCTGTTCAGACCTTTTTCCCACAAAAAAAATTACCTCCCACCAAAGACTCCCTTCCTTTATCCAGCTTCTCCAAGGGGCCAAGTGCCCTTTGGGATGAGAGCCTAGAGTCACCAGTACCTTTTTGACTTCCATTGTTCCATCTTTTAGCTCAACCTGGCCTGTCACCAGGGAGATATCAGCATGCCTTAGGACTCATGAGATATCAGAAGTCTTGAGCTAAATTTTGCCATTTAAATTCATTTTTGTTTCATTATAAACAGGTCCACTACCAAGTAGTTCTCAGACTTATAACATACAGTTCCCTGATAGAATTAAAAGGCAGACTCTCTTAACTTTTCCAATTTCACCCTGCACACACATTAATTTAATATATTTATTTTCAACAGAGTCATTTATTAAGGTTTTAATTGGTCTCAAACTTTCCCATGTAAAGATGCTAAATAAATTCCAGATATAATGAAATTCTCCTTGTCGTCCACTACATAAATCACACTTCCATCAGGGCTGACTGGAAGATCCATTAGGAGGTGTTATGAGAAAATCATTCTCTTCTATTCCAGGTCAGCATAGGAAATGGATTTTTCTAGAAACCCTTACCTTTTCACATCCAAAAGCAGGTGCTTCCTCTATGTCTATATTCAGACATGTGGTTATGTGTGGACATGTGGCTGAAGCTTTAAGCCACCTGTTCATGGTAATATACTGGTATTTATTTTTATTTCATACGTATAACATGTCATGCTTGCATGTGTGCATGTGCACCCTGTGTGCGCAGTGACCACCGAGGTCAGAAGAGGTGCCCCAAAGCTGCAGTTACAGGTGGTTTTGAGCCACCATGTAGGTACTGGGAACTGAATTCAAGTCCTCTGTATGAGCAGCGAGTGCTCTTAACTTCTTAGCCATCTCTCCAGCCCTGCTCAACAAATGGTCTCACCTCTTCTCAAATGACAAAATCAAAAAATATTTTCACATGAACTAATTAAGGAGAACAGAAACCTGTTTCGTATTAAAAGATAAAATTCTAAAATGAATACTCTTTACCAAATTTTCATTACGTAGAAAAAAGAATGCAGCTTTTATCCAGATTTGGTTTTCTTGACAAATTCCTCCCTAGGATTCTTTTTTAAATATAATCAATTCAAAGTAAATATGGCTGGAAGCCCTAGCCTGTCATTTAAATTTGGTTTGTATTGGATTTCTCCAAAGCTCCATAATTACCCGAGTCTGTTACTTTCTCACCAAGTTTCCCAGAGATGTTTTCTTTTACTGTGAGACGCTCCTCCACAGTGTGTTTTGCTACACTGCTCTTAGATTTCTCCTCCTGGGAACTTGCTCCCCGAGGCGTGCTTCCCTGAAAATACTATGGGAGAAATTTAATATTTAAAATGCATTCATGGTGTATCTGATGAAGCCACCTACAGGAAAGGGTCTCACTGCCAAGCTAATCCTGCACTTTGAGTCTTGATGAAACCATTATTATTTTTCTGAAATGGCTTGGTATCACAAGACCTCTGGAAAGGACAAAGATTTTTGGTGATTGTTCATGTCTGGGGATTCACCTTCAAACGTCAGATTTTGTGTATGGTTCCGTGCTATTCTAGGAAACACACAGGAGCAACACCAACCCAAAGAAGAAAGGGGAAGGGGGTGCTCAGAGAAGCCCACGGAGCGAGCAGGGGGGTGCTCAGAGAAGCCCACGGAGCGAGCAGGGGGGTGCTCAAAGAAGCCCACGGAGCGTGCAGGGGGTGCTCAGAGAAGCCCACGGAGTGAGCTTTGTTACTGCTAATCAGTTCCTATCTTCAAAACCTTCAGTGACTTCCTTCATGTCCCAAGCATGGCACACTGGCATGCCTGCCACATTCCTTCCCACCACTCCTCCCATTATTCTCTTACATCCGGGATTGGCAAGCCTTCCCTGGAAAGAGCCAGACAGTAAATATTAGGCTTTGCGAGCCATTTGGTCTCTGTCACAACTCCTCGCTCGGCTCTGCCATTGCTATGGGAAAGCAGTGGAAGCCATAAACAAATGGCTGATGGCTGGGTGCCAACCAAACTAAATTTAAGCACACTGAAGTGTCCATTCCATAACATTCTTCTGTTTCAGAGTATTCTTCTTTAGGTGGTTTTTTTTTCTCACTTTAAAAATGCTCGACCTATCCTTAAGTCTTTGAGTGCACAAAAGCAATCTGCAGGCCTAGCCTCGGCCTGTGGACCACAAACTCTCCTGTTCTCCTTGGGTCTGTGCTCTTGTCCAGCTCGCCATCCTCTGGGGGTTGCAGCATCTCCCATTCGCCCACTGATGTCCATTCAGTGGAGACTCTCTCCCTCTTCACCTCTAACCATCACAATTTATAGAAGTCTTTTGACAATTAATCAAGCACATCCTGTCTGCTAGCATGTCTTTGGGTAATGATCCATTTTCTGTGTATTTTATTTTTAGTTTGTGGTCTTCTCAAACAGATTGCAAACTTTCTGAGATTTAAAAAAAAAAAACATTTATTATTAATACTTTGCATTCTTCAGCTCTCTGGGTCCCAGCAAGGAAGTAGTGCTCCTTATATGTTCGGTAAATGTCAATCTGATTCATTCAGGCTTGGCGAGAGAACAAGGAATGCCTAGAGACAAGATAGCATACATAAGCCTCAGAACTAAAACGGGGATCACAATGCCCAGAGTGAAGTGCCCCGCAGGCCATGCCCTGTGCTGTCAGATCATCCTGCCAGGAATAGCCTCTGGAAAGCGTGTGCCAGGTTATCTTCTGGTTTTGTTTTTAATCAACAGGGTGATGAGTTGGCTCAGATACCGTATTCAGATCGTATTTCTGACAAGCATGGGCTGGATCCTCCTGCCTCGGTCTTCTCACTTAATTGAGAAATCTGCTGTGCTTTCTTCTGAGTGGCTACAGCTTTATTTCTTTTGTGTTTTCATGTGTGTCTGTGTGGGGTTATGGGCACATACGTGTGTGTGTGTGTGTGTGTGTGTGTGTGTGTGTGTGTGTGTGTGTGTGTGTCTGTGTGTGTCTGTGTGTGTCTGTATGTGTCTGTGTGTGTCTGTGTGGTTCTATGGGCACACCTATGCATGTATGCCTGTGTGGGGCTTTGGGCACATGTGTGTGTATGTCTGTGACTGTGTCTGTGCCTGTGTGGGACTATGGGCACACAGGTGCATGTGTGTCTGGGTGGAGCTATGGACACACGGATGCACGTGCCAGTGAGGCTGAGCATTCCCTAACAATGGCATTGCAGATGGTTGTGGTAATACTTTGTAGCATGTGTGCTGGAAATTGAACTCTGGAAGCAGTAAGTGCACATAACCTGAGATATCTCCCAGCCCCACCCCCCAGCATGCTTTTATCAGTACAGCACATTGAGTTTATCTGATCCTTATTCCAGTTAAAAAAAAAAAAACATGACTCTATGACTTAAGCTGTGATCTCTCCATTAGCCTGTCCATGTTTTATTTTCATTAAAGTAAAATGAATAGAATCTTGTGTATAAAATCTATTTTGCCTGATCGATGAAGAGACCTAGATTTTCAAAAGCATTAAACATTTACTGAACTTGCAGCTTTTACTGACACTTTTATAATTAAGAAATAAGACGTTACACACTAAATAATAGTGTGTTCTCACTCGGATTCATTCTCCCGTCCACGTGGTGAGCTCAGCACTGTCTAGGACAAGCATAAGATCTGAACAGCATTAGACAAATGTCTGCTTTATTCTTTTTCATAAGCTTACACTGTAAAATAGCTATCCACATCTGACTCCATTTGTGAATTGCAATAAAATTCTGCCAGTTAAAAGCAGGTGATAGACAGTAAATTGCCTCTTTCTGTCTAAGCCAGTTTGTCTGTATTTTTAAGGGAAACACATTCATTGATATGGTCATTGGATGAAACCTCAAGTCATGAAAACCTCACATTTGCCTCCATATAGTGAAAGGCTTAATATGTGTGCACTTTGGTTTGGTTTGGTTTTTCAGTGTTTTCGATGTTAATACTTCATTTTACCCTTTCATTCTCTTGTAACAATCTTTCCCCAATTCCGCTTTAAATTTAACAAGAAAATTAAATGCCACGAGGGGATATTATACCTTGAGAAAGTACTCATTTGGTTCACGTATTTGTCTGAATAAAATGGAAACACTCGAAGTGATTGACAAGATTTATGAAGAGTGTGAAATTTTATGGTAAAGCAGTTCCTAGTAGATGTGAATGCTGACTCTGCCTAGCTCCTGTGACCATGTTACCACAGAGTAACATAAAAAGGGTAACTGTCCTGGGTTATGATGGGGGTGGGAGGAACTGAACCTAGGCAAGGCAAGCCTTCTCAACAGGCAGCTGGCCCCTCTCTCCTGATGCCAAGGCCCGCAACTGTATCTTTTGTCCTTCAAAAGATAAAAGGCAGAAGCATTCTACCTCTGTTCACAGACACCTGGAAACATTGGACACAACATGGCTCTGCCTCTTTCGGAGCCACCCTCCTCACACAAAGCTAGAAACTGTGATTAATGTAACATTTAATTCACATACTCAATAAACTCAGTCAAGTGGAAAATCACATAAAAGACATTCATGAGGGTGTGCTGGATGGATGTGAGCCGCCCCAAATAATTTGTCAATGAGTCAAATCTTTAAAAATAATAAGCAATTTTAAACCACTTCCAAATTTAATATTTATTATTTCTCCTTCAGCCCTGGGCATTATATTCCATTAAAATATTCTCCGTGCATTAAAAATGAAATGCTTAGCCATTAATTTTAAATACCCCTTATTTTCCTTCCATTTTCTTCTGTGTCCCAGCCCCATCCCTGATGTCTTTCTCTTGGCCAGAAGTGTGTAACTTAGCACTAGGTGGCTGTATACACAGTGGTGATTGTCAGCTAATAAACAGACTATTCTCTTTCCACATTCTGGGTGCTCAAGGTTCCCGATAGGTTTTTATTTTCTTCTATTGCGCTTCTCTTAGTGTCCTCCTTGTGTTCTCAACATTAAAAAGCTCAATCACCTTTCCCAGAAAGGGACCAGAGACAGTGAAAGCCTGTCCCCACCACCAAGTCATTCTGCTCAAGGATACAGCGCTGCCACAGACCCGCTGCCACACACATGTCCAGCCTACCCTTATTAGCCCCCTGAATTGTACTTCTGTGTTAAACAAGATGGGACTGGCTGAGTCCATCTTGGAATGAAGAAAATTTTTTTATTGGAGGAGGAATTTTGTGCCTTCCTTAGAACACAGCCCCGGGGGCTCTGACCATGCCAGCATCCCCCTCTGCCTAACCTGAAATTCCTCTTGCAGCAAATTAAAGCCCTTCTGTTACACATGACTCATTCTCCACCGTCTCATCAGCCCCACATCCCACTTGACTGTGCCACCCTCTCTCATCATGGCCCCTGTCAATCAGTGCACTGCGCTGTGTGTGTGAGTGTGTGTGTGTGTGTGTGTCACTGAGTTCTGATGTGAGCCACCCAATAACTGCTCTCCATCCCCTTCAGGGGTGAGCATCTTTTCTCAGGCAGCTCTCATCTGCAGCCGTGGGGACAGAGTGACTTCACTGAACGTGTGTGATGGGTTGTGAGGTCAGCTGAAGGGCAGTTTCTAGGAAGCGGGTCTATTCAAAAGACAAGCCAATGTTGGCATCGATTAGGGACACGCTAAAATGCATCTGAGAGGGAACTCCCACGGGATCCTAAGTTCCAGAGATGTCACCATGCGCCTGACCACTAAACCATCTGCATGCTGGTATTCATTCTAGTGCTGTGGTATGAGCTAGGAATGGAGGGGAAATATGAGCTTTAGGGAAGGGTTTGTCTCGGATGACTGCCACGACACACTGTCTAGTGAAATGCCCCTGATCCTTGCAAAGAATTATTTCAGTTCTGTCCTTCAGAAAGATGTGCCCAGATTACCCCCCCCGCCACCCCGTGTTCGAGATATTCCAAACCCCAAGCTGACTAGACCAATAATCTGTCTCTGAAATGCAAGTGGTGTGGCATAATGGGGATGAGAACGACGCGCAGAAGTGAAGTGTGAACCCAGTGCCTCTTTATTTTCTCTCTCTCTCTCTCTCTCTCTCTCTCTCTCTCTCTCTCTCTCTCTCTCTCATGGGTTACTGCCCTAAGGCCTCCCTTTCATCACCAAACAAAACCCAGTGCCTTTACTGTTCACGCTCCCTGGGGGTCTGTTGTTCACCCTCACCACCCTCACAGTCATGTCTGGCTGACTCTCTAATCACGCTCCTGAGTGTGCTGGGTCATCTCTGGCAGCACACGCTCAGTACGTGCAAATTACTGCTTGTCAAACAAATGGGTGCTTAGCAGTTCCACAAAGTGCTCTGACAACTCAAGAATTAGTTACACAGTCAACCAACTCGCACGTCAGAGCAACACAACTTAAGTAAATTACACACTGGCTAGATGGCTGGCTGTGCTATGTGTGTCTCCTGTGTATGTAAGTTCTCTATGACTGAGAAGGAAGCAGGGGCATCCAGTGGAATGCTTGACATGCCATCAGAACGGATGAGCATGAGCCCCGGCAAGGCCATGAGCTAGAAAACAATGTCGTGCATTAACATGCAAAAATCTGCTTCTTGGTCACCCTATTTATTTGGGTTTTTGTGTCCTTGTTCCATTAATGCTTTTAGAACAGTACATTTTGCCTAATGGTTAATGTAACATTGCAAATAATCAAAACGATAAACAAACATAAAAGCCGTTTTAAGTGTACAATTACCCAGGCTGCATCTCCACTCCTCCTCCTGGCCAGGGTTGGGGGAAAGACAGAGAGAGGTGTCTAATCATTTTTTGTCTGTTCTGTTACAGTCCTATGTATTTGTAATGAAGTTTGATCACGCCCACTCATTCGTCCTTATCCCCTCCAAGTCTCTGTAGAAACTGCAGCTTGCCATGTCCGCCTCTTCCTTCCATGCGCACGCTACTAAGTTTGAAGAGGCTTGCTTACACATGCACGGTGTGGGGCTATCCCCTGGAACGCGGAACGGCCACCTACCATTGGCCACCCTCAGCAGCACCTTGACGAGGGGTGGGGCTTCATGGTCCCTTCCTCCCTCCATACTGGGTGCTTGACTGCTTTGCTCTTCTGCAGGCTTTGCACAAGTAACCCTGGCTGCTGTGAATTCCTGAACTCAGCAGACCTGCTGTTCAGAGACAGCATTTCACAGACTCCTCTCCATCCTTCAGTTCCTGAGTTACTTTTCACTCCTTCTTCCAGGGCCCTGGGGAGGGTGGTGGTAATGATATTGTATTACCTGGAGATATGGGCTAACACTCCTAAATGGAAGGGTGTGTTAAGGCATTCACTGGGCCGTGGAAATTCATGATGATACTCACTCAGAATGCTGAGGCAGGGGGATCACAAGTTCAAGGCCAGTGTAGGCTATATTATGGCACCCTGCCTCAAGTTTCAAAAGTGAATAAGCAGCGGCAGGCACTTGACTGAGTGGCCCTGACAGTCTGTCGGCCCTGATGGGATTCTCTGGATGGCATGGCCTCCATCCCGACGGCACTGGGAAGCCTCCCTCAACACTTTTGCTCAAGTCCATGAATTTCCTAGGCATTGGAAATTTTAAAATTTTATATAATTTTACTGTTGTTTAGATGTGGGTAGTACTGCAGACGCCTAACAGAAAATGGGGGAAAAAACACCTAAGAAAAAGAAAAGCAACTTAGAGCATACTGCCAAATGTGCTTCTGTCAGAGGAGAGCGTTTTCCGTTCTCATATTCGAGCTATCCATGTGTGTAACGGCCACCCTTAAGCCCATCTGACACACTTCCCATCAAATTTCAGCATTAGCTAGAACTCTCCACAGCACCCTTGCTGCCTCTCTGGGCTTTCGGAAGGCGCATCATTATTTCTTATGCTTTTCAAGGCCAGCATCTCCTAGCCAGACTCCAGGCATCGTCTGAACGACTCTCTCCACGGCTGTGTACAAAGGCACCAAGAGTAAAAACAAACATGACACTGTACAGCCCTGACAAAGGGCGATTGTCTGTCTTCCCCATGGCTCCTTGCTAATTAAAGAGGCCCCCGAAGCTCCAAAGAATGTGGGCTCCTTAGACGCCCTCTCGCCATCCTGTCCTTACTCCTGCCCCCATCATTTCCACAGCACAGACAGGAGAAAACACATTTTTGTAGTTTGCTTTGGTCTCTGTGGTAGAAGAAAATTTAATAACATCGTATAAGGGATAAAAAGGCAAATTTTCCTGACTGGAAATGCATGGCATCTTTCCTTTTTAAGCCACTAGTGACGGAAACAGGAGAGAAAGAAGGCTTCCTTCACGGCTTGGCATAAGTAATCCTTAACAAGTGGACCTTTATTAAGTCAATCTATACGGATAAACCATCTCTGACACTTCATTTTCTAAAACCTGGCTGGGCTACCGTGAGAGGCAAGGATCCTTTCACGCTGGCGGTAACACTGTCAGCGTCTTCCCTTCTGAACCCTCTTCAGACGGACGCTTTAAACAGACCTTCCATGATGTGTATGCATGAGGCTGAATGGTAACCTAGCATATTCTGGGGTCACAGTAACCCCTGCTGTGCTCGCAGAGAGAAAACTTTCTGTTCCCTGAGTTTATCCTGGGCACGTGGTAATGAGCCTCATGTCTAGGTCATCCCGTGGGCATCTACAGGGTGTCGTAAAACCCCACGCAATAATATCTAACAGCACTCCACACCATCTCTAATTTCTTTCCAATTCTTGTTCATTCTGCTTGTTCAGTTAGAAGTAACCCACCCCAGGTTAAGCGAGGGGGGAAAGTAGCCACAGTGACCATCCCCCCTAAAGCTCTGAAATATCCCATCTGCGCTCTCTCACTCGGCCTCCACAGCTCATCACACAGCTGCTATGTGTTAAAGCATGACGCAAGTCTGATCCCCGTGGTCTCACCAAAGGCAGTAAACTCTCTCTCTCTCTCTCTCTCTCTCTCTCTCTCTCTCTCTCTCTCTCTTTCTGAAAAGGGCTGGACAGAAAATATGTTAGGCTCTGCAGGCCATGTGGTCTCTGCTATAAACCATGACCTCCATGATGGTAGTGGGAAAGCAACCACAGAGAATGTATCAATAAATGAATGATTTCCAGTCAAGCTTTGTTTGGTAAAAACAATGTGCTGGCTCTGTCTGCTGGACTTTTATTGGTAAACGTGTGCTCTATGCCACCAAGGATTTCAGTCACAATAAGGTAAGGGGCAAAGACAGTTATAACTTTTCCAAACATAACAAAGATTTAATAGGACCAGCAAGATGGCTCAGTAGGTAAAGGCACATGCCACCAAGCCTTGTTCATACCTGAGTTCAATACCCAGGACCCGACTGGGAGAATGAGAGAAACAACTTCGTTAAGTAGTCTTTTAACTTACGAGCGCGCGCGCACACACACACACACACACAAGCACACACATATGTACACACACACACACACACAAGCACACACACACACACACACACACACACACAAGCACACACATATGTACACACACACACACAAGCACACACATATGTACATAGGTCAGTTGGTAGAGTGCTTACTTAGCATGCACAAAGCCCTGAGTTCCATCTCTAGCATTGCTTATACCAGATGTGGTGGTGCACACCTGTAAATCCAGCACTTGGGGAGCAGAAGCAGAGGGACCTAGTTCAAGGCCATCCTCAGCTAAGTAGCAAATTCTAGACCAGCTTGCAATACCTACGACCTGTCCAAAAAACAAATTAAAAACCTGTGGGAGAGGAAGTTCTCCATTCGGCAGAGGTACTGATGTTTGACAACATCAGAAAAGGAAGGGCTTCCTTTCATCAAAACATCTTGAATCAAACCTGGATTTCACAGAAATTAGAAGAGATTGCATGTTTTGTGGGAAGAAGGGTGTCCTGAGAGCAGATATAATTTTTTGCTGTTCTCTATGACAATCTCAGGAAGTAGCACCATGAAGGACATGAACTGAGCTGTAATGTGAGACCCGTGTGTGTGCTGTGATTGCATGTGTGTCCTGTTGACTGCACGTGTGTCCTGTGACTGCATGTGTGTCTTGTGACTGCATGTGTGTCCTGTGATTACAAGTGTGTCCTGTGACTGCACGTGTGTCCTGTGACTGCATGTGTGTCCTGTGACTGCAGTGCTCCACACAGATGAGCTGAAGGAAAGATGGACCCACAGGCTGAGGAGCAATGAGACACTCTGCCATCAGCCTACACGATGGGCAAACTGAGGAACAGTGAGACAACCTCAGACTTAGTGACAGGTAAAGAAGCATCAACTACAAACATCAGACTTCAGGGACTCTATGGTAGAGTTGATTTTTGCTCATGATCTGCTATTCAGGAATTCAGGGCAAGATTGGCCAGATGGTTCTTCTGCCTGTTTAGGGTTGGAGTGCTCCATAAGTAGAGAGGTAGCTTCCTCATGGACAGGTGTTCTCAGAGTTACCAGACTTCAGCGTAATGACTGGCCTCAAAGGGGGGTGAAAGTTGGGGAGCCTCATGAGGCCAGACGTGGAAGGCGCACCACACCACATCTGCTCCAGACAGACGTAGGCAGCTCCAAATGGAGAAAGAGGGCAGTAGCTCCACCTCTTGATGGAGGGGGAGCAAGATACTACTGCTGAAGAGCCTTCTGGAAGCAAAGACTGACTGTGTGGTCTTCTCCAGACGCAGGCTAACGATGCATTTTAGCATGGAACTTAAGCTGGAGCCAATGGAGCCTCTAGGGACCTGGCAGAGAATAACCAAAAACCACTTCCGAAGCCCAGGCCTGTGGGAATTGTACAGCAAGAGAAGCCTGTGGAAAATGAACTTGGGATCAACCATTAAAGACCAAGTAGGAAAAGCAGCAGGCACAACATGTTGCACAGGACTCTGCAACCTGAAAATGTAGAGGAGAATGAGACTTAGAAACAAACATGTAGAAAACGCGTAAAGAACTAAGGCTAGAGGCAGAAGCCACGAGGCAAGAGCTGTGTGTGTGCTGTAAGGACAGAGGGGCAGAGGGTGTCGCTCAGAAGGCTTGCCTAGCACGCACGAAGCCCTACGTCCACAAGGAGCACTCCTGGCATCCCAGCACTCAGGAGATGGAGTGGGGAGATGGGTGTTTAAAGCCATCCGAGCCACAGGAGATCCTGCTCAAACACAAACAGAAAAGAGACATGTCTGTATAGTATTAAATTGAAATTGCAGTTGTAGTGAAGATACTGTTGTTATAATCACGTCAAATAGCCAAAAGAGAATATGTAAGACTGACCTAAGGAAATAAATGATGTTACACCTCAAAAGTATGACAGCATGAAGTATTAGACAGATAAAAGTGAAGGCTAAACCAAGACTGCCTAGCACACATCTAATAGAATCCCCAAAGCAAGAGAAGGAAGGGTGAAGAGCCAACACTAAAGGGTCAGTTGCTAAGAATGCTCCAGACGTTCCTAATGAAAGTCATTAGCTATATCTGCATTAAGCAGAATAAATCAAATCAGCAAGTAGACACAGCGTAGGGAGAATGAACAGTATACTCAGGGTTAAGTGGCTCAAGACACACGAACACCTGGACTGACTTCTCTCCAGCAACAACAGGTAAATAACAGAATACACTCGCTGCCCTACAACAGGTAAATAACAGAAGACACTCACTATCCTACAACTGTGTGCTATTGCCCATCATTATTTGCAGCAACACAACTTGTTTTATAAAAGACAAGAGCCAGTGCTGTGGAGAAGGACCATAGGTAAAGAGTGAGCATGCCAGTGTGAGGACCTTTTGGGTCCCCAGAACCCATGCAAAAAGCCTGCTGGGTGGAGAGCAGCAGAAACAGAATCCCCAGCTCACGGCAAGACTCTTTGACACAGGTTCATTCCGTGAAAGATTCAACCTCCCCAGTCCAGCAGAGAGCGAGGGAGAAAGACAACTCAGGCCTCCAGAGGCACAGACTCTCAATGCCTGAACGCCCACACAGATACAAACAGATATATGCACCACATGCATATGGGACAAAAAGAAACAATCAGGCCAAGAAGCAGTTTGTGGCTTGGCTCTGTTGAAATTTGTTTTGAACACAATGACTTCCATGTTAGTAATACAGTTTAATGAGTTTTGCCAAGTAAATACAACATGTAACACCCACCACAATCAGGCATTCACATCACCATGGGACATTTCCCATGTGCCTTTGAGTGGGTTTCCTACCCCACCCAGGACCTCAAGCAGTTGCTGGTCTGTTCTCTGTCACTGTGAATTACATTGACCTTCCTAGAGTCTTTTGCCTGTCATTTCTGCGTCTGGCTTCTCTTGCCACACGCTTCCTGGCTTTTGAGATTCACCCTCGCCACCTGCATCCCCACTTATTCGTTCCCACTCCTGAGAAGCAGCTCATTGTACAGAAACAAAATCCAACACACCCCTGTTCATTTCATATGAAAGAAAAGCTAAGTCAGAAAGTATATCTAGAGTCTGAGAGGACCACACACAATGATCAAAAGCAAATAAGTCACGGTAAAGCCAATGTGAACTGCTGGCCATACAAACAAAACATCTGGTGCAAATATGACACCGTGACAAAGGTAGAAGTCTGCCTTCACAGGACAGGGTTTTACAGGTACTCAGAGAAGCGATCGATCAGCAAAGCTGTAAGCAGAGAATGGAGCAGAAGGCGGGAGACAGGCATCGGGCTGTGCTACTAGAGGCTTCGTGGAGACAGCCCTGCGTGGGATGGGGCTCTTACAATCCCATGTGATGAAGCAGCCATTGCTGGCTTCCCTGAGACACTGGCGGAGAGGGAATCATGGCAGAGCTAACACTATTCACTGTTCTGTCGATAGATTTTTTTTTTTTTTGGATTTTCGGGACAGGGTTTCTCTGTATAGCCCTGACTGTCCTGGAACTCACTCTGTAGACCAGGCTGGCCTCAAACTCAGAAATCCTCCTGCCTCTGCCTCCCGAGTGCTGGGATTAAAGGCGTGCGCCACTACGCCCGGCCCTGTCGATAGATTTTTAAGATAGAAGCCACTGCTGCACTTTCCTTTTTCATGTGGCAAAGACAGAAATGACTAAAATAATAAACCATCTAAAGTGCGTGCTCACCACGCACCCAGTAGCACTGCAGGTGAGCATATTCCTTCTCTGTTTCTTCCATTACTTTTTAAAATTAAAGCTATTTATTTACTTTACAACCCTATACCAGCCCTTCCTCTACTCCCAATACCCCCCTCACACAAGTCCTTTCCTTCCATTCCACCTTCCCCTTTTCTTTTCAGATGGGGAAGCTCCCCTCTGGGGGTCAACACCCACCCCACGCCATCCCCACTCACATCTGTCCTCTCCCACTGAAGACAGACAAGCTGTGTATTTAGGGGCCCAGGATCTACAGGCAGGCAGGCAACAGCCTCAGGGACAGTCTCTGCTCCGGTTGTCGGGGACCTACATAAAGACCACATGTAGCACATCTGCTGCATATGTAGGGGGTGGGGCTAGATCCTTTCCATGCTTGCTGCCTGGTTGGTGGTTCAGTCTCTGGGAGCACCCAAGGACCCGGGTTAGGTGACTCTGTTGGTCTTCTTGTATAGTCCCTGTCCTCTTTGGATACCTCAATCCCTCTCCCAACTCCTCCACAAGACAGCCAGAGCTCTATCTAACGTTTGGGTGTAAATCTCTGCATCTCGTTCCACTGGCTGCTGGATGGATCCTCTCGGAGGACAGTTATGCTAGGCTCCTGTCCATGCAGGCAGTCCCAGGCAGACCACTTGCATCAACTTTCTTAGTTCTTAAAATTGGACACTGATTTAAACTCTGTAGCTTCGTGGCTTGCCAGGACTATAACACAAGGTTTGTCCCTATCACAGATCCTGCCAATATCTTCATGTACTTCCCACAGCTGCAGGACACCCCTCCTAAACCTCAGGCCGTTCATTCTTATTAACATTGTGGGCTATTTCTCAGGTAAAACACCCCATCTGCAGAGACACAAAATCAGCTTTTTTTTTTAAATGACAGTCTGCCTGGGACTGGTCTTTTGATCAATAGGGGAAGCATCAGGGGTCCATGGCGACATCCGACAATGAAACATTGGAGATCAGAGATGGAAAAGCCTGAGGAGAGGCTGCTCCATCAGCCTCTCTTGAGTTGAGTTCTGGGTTTCAGTCTCCTCCTTGAAGATGGGAACTACAAGATTAGCTGTAAGGGCAGCTGAGAGGCACTCATTAAAGGATAGAACAGCAGCAGCCACTGTGCCCAGGATGCAGGAGGCAGAAGCTGGCTCTGTCCTTATGATTTCCCCAGGTCATTTTCTCAACTGTTTTACCTTTGTGACTAAGATGTAACTGTAGCAACCTCAAGGATATTGGCTATTTTTTTTAATAAGAGGACTCTAAACACTTAAACTCCTATTTGCAGACCCAAACTCGACTTTTCTCCCGTGGGTAATGATGTTGAACATGGCCCAGTTTCTTACCAGACTCTTGAATTCCTTCCTTCTCTGAGAAAGCACTTGTCCTTACTCAAAACAGGAACTATATCTAATTAGCATTTCAAATATCTGACCCTAGTCTATAGCCTTTTCAATGAAACCAGACATATGTGTAAGAAATATTCTCAGGCATCAGGCTGAAAACAGCCGTGGCTTCAGTGTTAGAAGACAAAAGAGGGAGAAAATCTCTCCATCACTGGCTTCAGTAGTAGGTAGCCCCTGCCATGAGTCAAGCCATCAGTACGAGTCCAGATGAGACATAGAAACCGCTGAGGCATGCTCGGGGACCTCACAGCAGCAGTCTAAGTGTGTCCTTGTCAGAGGAAGGAATGACAGACAGGAATTCTAGTCTTCAAGTCCTCGTCTTTTATCCTCTCCTCGAAGCTGTCGGTGAGGCTGAATAGAGGCTTGTACAGCCCAGAGGCTGGACACTCCATGGTTGGGCCAAGCGAACTGACCAGTTCATTCTCTGAGTCACCATAGCTCACTTCAGCTTCTGTCCTAAGTCTTGTTGGTACAAACAAAACAAACCAACAGACATCTCTGCTCTCATCTTAAAAGGGTAAGAGATACTTTATTCTGAGTCACCATATCATGGAAACACAGACTTAGGTTATCCCAAATACCATAAAATGGAAGCCATTTCATGACATTTGATAGCTCACAGAATACAGAAAGCCATAATCAAAGCAAGTTTAAAATGTATTAGTGAGTACTTGAGAGGTGGCTACAGCAAGACGGAGGAGGCTTCTCTACAGGCCTAAGGTACTATCTATGGCATTCCTAAACTTTGGAGTTATCTTAGAAGCTAGGAACATCCAGAGACTGCCCTACCTGGGGATCCATCCCATATACAACCACCAAACCCAGAGACTATTGCATATGTCAGCAAGATTTAGCTGACAGGACCCTGATATAGCAAACTCTTGGGAGGCTATTCCAGTGCCTGGCAAATACAGAAGTGGCTGCTCACAGTCATCTATTGGATGGAACACAGGGCCCCTAATGAAGGAGCTAGAGAAAGTAACCAAGGAGCTGAAGGGGTCTGCAACACTATAGGTGGAACAACAATATGAACTAACCAGTACCCCCAGAGCTGTGTCTCTAGTTGCATATGTAGCAGAAGATGGCCTAGTTGGCCATCAATGGGAGGAGAGGCCCCTTGGTCTTGCAAAGATTATATGCCCCAGTACAGGGGAATGCCAGGGCCAGGAAGCAGGAGTGGGTGGGTTGGGGTGCAGGTCAGGGGTGGGGGTATAAGGGACTTTTGGGATAGTATTTGAAATGTAAATGAAAAAATATCAAATAAAAAAGATTTATTTATTATTTAAAAGAAGAAGCTAGTGGTCTGCTAAGCTAACAGCTTTCAGAAGTTTTAATCTATCAGTAGCAGGATGTTACTCCAACACAGAAGTGAGCAAGGAGCCCGCGGCAAGGTAACCAATGCTTTCCTCTCTTTACAGGATGGCAGCTCTCCTCAATCAGCCTCTGCAGACACAGTTTTTTCATTCTTTTCCATAGTCCTTTTCAAAGCCTCTGACTAACCACTCAAGGGTACCCCATTCCTGGGAACCTTCCTGCTATACGGGAGCTCTGCTTCTCCCCCTCTCTTAGACTTGGAGCTCTGCTTCTCCCCCTCTCTTAGACTTCCTCTCTTAGTCTATTATAAACTTCTTTAGTATTCACAGATTGTAATCTGAGAAGCTCATCTTTGCACCTAAGAGACAAAATCCCACAAGCTTTTGGCTAGAGCCGGTTTGGTGGCCAGTGACTTCTCTGGGACCCCAAGTCCCTGAGCTAAGTAAGCATGGAGAGCAGAAACAGGCTCCACTGAACTCAATGACACCCCCAAACTCCTCACCTCAGGAAAATACTTAGCTGGTTTCTCTCTGCCGCATCAAATGCTGCTGGGAGGGATCTAGGAGAAGCTAAAAACTAGGAAGTGATCTTGCTGAGATGGTTCCACCATGGGCTGTAAAGCTATGATGGACTGGCTCCTTAGGCAAGGCTGAGGAGATTGCATTTGAGGAAAGATTCCTGCTATTAATATGCTTTTCCTGTTGTTATTAAAAATATAGCGATCATTAGGTATTGACCCACCCTTTTGAGCAGATTTCTGCAGAACTATGAAGATATACTGTCTTGTAGTGATGCCATATATACAAATAGATGATATCTTAATTCTTAGTGATAATCCTATAAGAATTCCTTAAATTATATTAGTAATTATTAAGCTCTTTCATGATAGGAGTGCTTTTAAGTCCTCTCTGATAATCAAAACTACAATAAGAACTCTGCCAAGTCTTCAAGTGTTATGAGTTAATTGCTTCTGAGATAGAAAACAGGCATCTACAACTTAGAGCACATTCCAAGAAGTTGTAAAACAATTAACCAGAGGTCATAAAAAGGGAGCTAAAAATTTATTGTAGGTACAAGGACAGCAGATAAAATATTGACAAAGCTTCCATGTTAACTTAGTTATGGTCTTTAACTCTCCATGAGCCTGTGGAGCTAGTGACAGGTAATGAATATTTAACTAGATAATTACTGTTAATGTATATGTATGGGAACATTCTCCATTGTAAATGAACTTTTATTGAAAGAAATAAAGAAGATGCTTGGAATAACCATGTGATCCATTCCCCTAGAAAAGGTGCAGAAGACGTGGAAGGGTCAAAGTGCCTGAGGGTCCAGGGCATTGTTACATCAGAGCAGGAGGAGAGAGCGTGATTAGGAGAAAAGACAGGAGAGCAGAGAGAACCTTTTTAGAGAGCAAGAGAAAAACTTTTAAGAGAGAACTTTATGGAGAACCTTCTAGAGAGTATAGACCTCAAAGGACTTCTTAGATATAGAACTTAGAAAACATTAAAATTACTTTTTGAAGCGTTCCTTTTTTTTTTGTGGCCTTCGCTAACAGGCTGGGCCTTAGAACAGGGAAGTTTCTAGGGAGAAGGGGTATGGGCTACTCCACTTAATTTCTTGCCTAGACTAGAGGTATAAATCACCCAAGCCAGCAGATTTTAACTCTCAGAATGAGCAAGAAAGATTTTAGGTCTTTTTAGAAGTTACCAGCAAGCATGCAGAAGAGTTAGAGAGCTGGAAGGCCAGAGACCATCATGTCTCTAAAGGTACGCCTAAGTCCAACTCTGTGTCCTGCTTCAGCCCATCCCAAGGTATACAGATGCCTCACAAAATGCTGTCTGTGACTTCATCCCACAGACCACATTGTTTAGAGACCACCTAGGCCAATTTTCTGCATCCCCTCCTCTGTCTTGCTAGGACCGTGATCTTCATCAAGGTAACTTCTCTAAGCCCAGCCTGTTTCCCATCTGTAGATGGATAACTGTCACAGGACCATGGCAGGGATTAGAGACAGCCCCAGCAAACACTATGATGTCAAAGTACTCAATAAATGATACTTTCTGAAGGAGGTATCATTTATTTATCATTTATCAATACCTCAACTTCAGCTGGGGCAATCTAAATGATGCTGTGTCTTCTTACAGGTTCCTGTGTCACTACAGAACAGCACAGGGTGAAAGCTTGTGTTCTGACACTCAGCGCACCTATATTCAGACTATCTCTGAAACTGTATAGGGGGTGTGCTCCGAGTAGGCAGAGTGTTCTAATTTATCACTGACAGGATTCCTGACCAGTGAACACGACTTTGCTTGTTTAGCTGGAGTGAGCCTAGAAGTCTCAGTCCTTTGAGGGATCCTGTCTCTTTCTTCCTCCTGGTTCTCGGCTCTCTGAAGAGCATCTGTGTTCCTGAAGACGGGATGGCATCTTTCTTTTCTGACTTTGGCCGTATGTGGTGCTTGGAAGAGCTAAATAGGAGTGAACTCTTGGAACTTAAAGAGTTCCTCAAACAGGAGAATCAGCAACTGGAGCTGAAACAGATTTCTTGGACCAAAGTGAAGACGGCATCCTGGGAATTCCTTGTCAGCTCACTGGGAAGTCACCTTCAGAATCTTCTAGAAGATCAACAGGAAGGATCTCAGTGAGAGGGTAGCAAGAAAGATTGCTGACTGGACAAATCTGCACTTCATTTCTGATGAATCACAAATGCTCCTGCAAGCTGTTGAAAAGAAAAAAACATAGTCTGAATATTTTGCATTTTGGGGTGTTGAAGAGGAGTACAAGAAGAGGGGTGTTTACCTGGTATGCAACGGCAAGAATTGGTCTGGAAACAAAGGCTTTTCCTTTGTTGTGTTTCTCCTACATGCCCTGTCACAAGTTGCACACCATGGTGCTGGTAGCTGATTCCACGTTGTTTGTTCTTTCTGAGTGCCCCACCCCCACCCATCTTTATACCTCTCCTTACCACTTTCGGTTTTTTTTTTCCCAAAAACTATTTTTATTAGATATTTTCTTCTTTACATTTCAAATGCTATCCCAAAAGTCACCTATGCCCTCCCCCCATCCTGCTCTCCTACCCACCCACTCCCACATCTTGGCCCTGCCATTCCCCTGTACAGGGACATATAAAGTTTGCATGACCAAGGAGTCTCTCTTCCCAATGATGGCCGACTAGGCCATCTTCTGCTACATATGCAGCTAGAGACATGAACTCTGGGGGTACTGGTTAGTTTATATTGTTGTTCCACCTATAGGGTTGCAGACCCCTTCAGCTCCTTGGTTACTTTCTCTAGCTCCTCCTCCATCGGGGGCCCTGTGTTCCATCCAAGAGATGACTGTGAGCATCCACTTCTGTATTTGCCAGGCACTGGCATAGCCTCACAAGAGATCATTACCACTTTCAATATTCAGATATCAAACACATTTGATAAATTGTAAGCATATTTGAAAACAAAAAGCCCATCCCTAAATGAAAATGGTAAGAACTTTAGTCCACAGGGTCAATGTTTAGGCTTTTTGTTTTGTTTTGTTTTTTGTTTTTTTTTTTTTTCGAGACAGGGTTTCTCTTGTATAGCCCTGGCTGTCCTGGAACTCACTCTGTAGACCACGCTGGCCTCGAACTTAGAAATCCGCCTGCCTCTGCCTCCCAAGTGCTGGGATTAAAGGCGTGCGCCACCACGCCCGGCCAATGTTAGGTTTAAACACAAGTTAATTTATGTTTCCCCAGAGAAGCAAGAACAGTAAGTACCTACAAGAGTCAGCAAGAGGGTGGGGGTGGGGTGGGAACACGGTTCACAGTTCAGCTTGTAAATATCCATCCCATTTGCAGCCTTTTCTTTTAAAACAAGGGGTGGTTAAAGAAATTGTTTAGAGGTTGAGAGCATTGGCTGATCTTCCAGGGGACCCTGGAGCACCTAAATCTTGAGGGGAGATCCCCAAAAAAGCCATTTGTAAAAGTTATCACTTTCCAAGGCCTTTCTCATCATCCTCACCAGACCTGCTGAGGTGTCCAGAACACGGGAGGGTGGCTTCCCAAACAGCACAGAAGAGCACCAAACTCCAAATCATGAAAATGGGAGGAAAAACCTCCCAGGGCAAAAGGATTACTTTCCATCCTGTGAGCGACGACCCCTGTATCCCGAATCATCCCATGCAAAATCCACCTCATGGAATTGAAATAATTAACAAAAACAAATATTAAACAAGCAACAGGAACAGCAAACACCCAGCCCAGCCTCTTTTGGTTTCATGGCTATTCTAAGTCTTCAGTTAGATATAAACATTCTTGTCCCTAAATGGAGGGAGAAGAAGGGAATTATTCTGAAAGAAATACTGAAATTCTATTAATCATAGAAGAGGAAAATGAATAGTACTTTGAGTTTTTAACACAAAGAGAAGAAAAAGCCACTGAAACCTGGAACTTTAATTTTTTTTTAATCTTATTTTTAATGATGGTTTTTAAATGTTTTAACCTCCTTTTTAGTTCACCACTCACCAGCGGTAGTGGGAAAGAAAGGCTATAGGAGACATGGACCTGTTTAGAAAGGTTCTTTGGAGCAACTCCTGTCTGTGTTGTCTGGAAATCTGCAGTTGAGATCACAGGCCTCAGCCTTGGCTAGAGTCAGCAGAAGTGGCCAGGAGGAGCACCAGGAGAAGTTCTCTGATGTGCCTCTATCAGGGAAGCGAAGAGCATTGAAGCTAGCTCTATAAGCAAGCCTAGCTCAGCCTTCAACTGTCTGTTGAATCCTATTTATACTCTCCAAACATCACGTGTCCTCCACGTGTCCTGTCTTAATATGTATCTTACCTTAGCACATGCATCTGTCTCAGCTGACATCACTTTGTCAGTCAGCTCCAGTCTGTGAAATTAGCAAGAAACTGTGGCACACGACCAGAAGTTTTTTGGTGTGTTTCTATCATAGAGTCTCAACAAAATGTAACCCAACTATACAATGTAAGACAGACTAATACATTTGTGTCCTTAGCGAAGAATCCTACATCATGTGTCCTTTTGCATGTTTGCTTTAGCAGAACAGCCTTTCTCCTGTGTCTGCTTCAGCTAAACCTTCTTTCAGGAGTCTGCCTTAGTCTTTCACCTATGTCCACTTCAGGAAAACTCTCTTTCATGTGCTTGCCCCAGTAAAACACCTTCCAATACAACTGACTTTCTAACGAACCCTTAAGTTTCTACTTCAGAAGCCAATCCGACCTTTTATGAATGGAGCATCCATGGTGTGTTAGAGATGGTCTGTTTCAAGGCATCCCAGGCCTCCTTCTGCCTTAAATGTATCAGGTAGGTTCACGGCTCACAGTCAATCCCAGGCCTACCTTGGTGCTGCTGTCTGATCACAGCAGGACCTCTGAGTGCTGCTGCTTATCTCCAGGGTTCAGGAGGTGCTGTCAGGCCCAGAATGTCTTATTTGTTCTACACAACAGACACAGATGTCTGAGAAAATGACCAGATGCAGCCCACAAAGGCAGCTAATTTCCCTCTGGTGACAGGGACCAAGTTCTGCACCTTGACTCATAAAAAACGAGACAAAGAAAGCAGAGAGAGGAAAATCTACCTTCACAGACGCTTGCACATTGACACAGGTGAGGGATTCGGGGTTCTGTGTTCTGTCGGAGCAGGGCTTAGGAAGAGAACACACTGGAAAGCATTTCTTCCGCATGTGTAGAGACAATGTTGTAGGATCAGTTGACTGTCTTTATGCTCACTGTCCAGAAGCCTAATCAATCAGAAGAGCTGCGGATTCAATGAGCAGCTCCACCTGCCTCAGTTTCCTGTCTGATCTGGGATAGAAAACCCACGAAGGCAACTCAGAGGAGCAAGTGTTTACTTCAAGCTCAAAGTTCCAGGCTACAGCACGTCTGTGTGGGCATAAGACGGTAGGAGCTTGAAGCAGTCAGTCACACCGCAGCCTCAGTCTAAAGCACATTGCAAATGGCTTCCTGCTAGCTCTGACCTCACTCACCCGCCTCCATCAGTCCAGTGCTACCCACACTCACGGTGGGGCTTACGCCTCAGCTAACACAATTACAATTCCTAGCCGACATGCCCACAAACCAACCTAATAGAGTTTCTCTCCAGTCTAGATTGTGTCGAGTAGACATCATCCTGTCCCAATAATACCAAGAACAATTAAGGGGAGAGATGTAGGAGAACACATGACTGCATCAACCTGTGGGTCTCTACATACATACATACACAATACACACTTGCAACACATACACAATACACACAATAACACATAAATAGATTCACAAACACACACTCGACACACAATATACACACATACACACACAATACACACATATACAATGTATACAATACACACACAATACTCACAACACACACAATACACACAATAACACATACAATACACACCACACACACGAGACCATACACATTGTCTTAGTTAGGATTTTGCTGCTGTGAACAGACACCATGACCAAGGCAAGTCTTATAAAGGACAACATTTCATTGGGGTTGGCTTACAGATTCAGAGGGTCAGTCCATTATCATCAAGGCAGGAGCATGGCAGCACCTAGGCAGGCATGGTGCGGGAGAAGGTGAGAGTTCTACATCTTCATCTGAAAGCTACTAGCAGAATACTGACTTCTAGGCAGCTAGGATGAGGGGTTTTAAAGCCTACACCCACCATTACACACCTTCTAGTAGTGCCACTCCCTGGGCTAAGCATATTCAAACCACGACACACATATACTACAATACACCACACAAACACATAAGATAACAGTGTGCAGACTCCTGTGCTCATCCTGTGCCTCTCCTTTGATCATCGTCTTTCCTAGTAAGTTGGAGGAACAACATCCTGAATGCAGCCGTCTTCTTTGTGCTTCTGCAAGTGGGAATGTCCGGAAGAATTCCTGTTTTACCTGACTTGATGCTGTACACGAACACAGTCATACAGATGTATTCTTCTACAGCTTGTGTGTTCTGTCCACTATTTTACATGAACAATCCCTCTACATAAACATGCAAGGATCAAATTTGCTAGTGTTCACTGGTTCATGATATTTCATTGTATTGCCATATCTCTCGCTCATCAGAACTTAGCATGTTCCTATCTGAATCTTTCTTCCCATGTAAAATAGTGTATTTCCTTGAAACTTTCCTGAAAACAGTCTGATGATTCTTGAAAAGTGTCATAGAAGGCCTGACCTGGGACAGTGATAGATGTATGCTTCCAGAGCGTATATGTGGCTATTTGTACTCAGTACAATGGGATGATCCAGGACACGTGTCTCCACAATGGTTTTCTTTATGACGTCTGTAAATATTTCTCTTGGCTACCAGTGAGCTTGCAATAGTGTCCAGCCATGATTTCTCTGTAGACTCAGGAGAAAGGAATTCTAGAGGCCACTAGGATAGAAAGATGTACAGAAATGGGGGCTACCATTATTTGAATTCCTGATGTATCTTTCTTCTAAAATTATTATGGAATTGAGTTTATCCAGAAAGCCTATCTAAAAAATCAAGGTCCCTGTAAGAGTCTCCAAAGTTGCTTGGATTCATCCTGTCTTATCTCACAGACTGGCTTTGATTCGAACTCACAAGAGGCACAGACTTAACTCAGCTGCCTTGTGAGGCTTCCATCTTTGATAGGATAGTTAAAGCCTACATCATTGTAAGTTCTGGCACTAAAAAGCCATTTCAGCAACTGCGTGCATGGACCAAGGCTCTGTATCCCCTGAGACAGCTTGATCAGTTATGGTCCATCTGGCTAGCAGTAAAAGAAGCCCAGTGGTGTTAACAATAGGGGAATTTATTATCTTGCAAGGGAAGTCTAGAGGAAGTCAGCCACTCAGTGCCTCACTGTAGTCATGGATGGAGAGCTTGCATCTTCTGAATGCTGCTGGACCTCCCCCTCTGCCAGTGTCATCCCTGGATGCATGGGTGCAGGCTTGCATCAGCACCAATAGGGGGAAGAGCAGGAACCCTCCTCCACAGTTCTCTCTTAGGGGTACCCCTGGGGACCCCTCCAGCCTCAGCCACCAGCCAGACTGTGTCACATGACCACCACTGACCCAGGCATGAGTGAAGGGCTAGTCTGTTTTTGCCAATCAGGCCAATGTATGGACCTGAGATGTAGGCATGAAACATGTAGCTGTGTGTGGGAGGAGAAGATACCTAAACAAAGAGTTCTATCAGGAAAAGAGAAGTAGACTGGGTACCAAGTGGAAACCAGTCCATCTCCTCAAACCTCAGGCTTCTACTAAAGGGCATCTTAGAGACCAGGGACTCCAGCTCTGATTTGGCCCATGTCTCAGTGTGCCAGCTCCAGACAGACCCACATCAGCTTCTCTGATTGCTGTAACTGAACACTAGAGTAGAACATTTATTCCTCCAGCTTACAGTAAGGGTCCATTTTGGCATCACAGCAGGACCCATGCCTGTTTGTGATGGACAAAGGCTGCTCACTTCCATCAGTGAAGACCAAGAAGCAGAGAAAGGGATACTGGCTCTCAGCTGGGCCCCTTCTTTTCTCGACTCAAACCTAAAACTCTAGCCCATGGGATGGAGTCACGCCATTTTAGTATGGTCTTTCCTGAGAAAACCTTCACAGATACCAAGTGTCTGCCTCACTGATGCCTAGACCTCTGTATCCCTGTCCCTCTGTCTCTGTCTTCCCTCCACCCTTAGAAGCCTGAGGACAGTTTTGTCAGAGTTTAAAAGAAAAACCCCAAGGCAGCATCTCAGCAGCTGCCTGGAGAAGGAGAACCGTGAAGAGATAGAGAAAAGAATCATGCCGTCTGAACTAAGCGGCACAGACGTCAGTCAGTCAGTCAGTCAGTCAGTCAGTCAGTCACATTGCTGGCAAGCAACTGCAGGGCAGGAAGGGACGCTTTAGCAAAAGAGGACAGAAGGCCAACGTACCTGACAAGGTGTACTCAGAAGGGGGACGGAAAGCAACAGGGAAATAGCAGGCTCGCTGGTAGTTAGGAAAGCAGACTAATGAAGCCACAGTATCACAGTCCTGAAAGCTGCTGTACTAGGGCACAGATCAGGGAAGAAGAGCAGGCTGCCCATTAACAAGCTAATCACCGCACCCATCTCAATAGCAGGGCTTCAGGTGAGCCCACCTTCCGAAGGCCTTGGCCTGGTCATTGGCCAGCTCAAGTGCAGTGCTAGGTCTCCACTGGGACCAGGGCTTCATACTCTTGACCAGAAGGAACCAATTTCCCTTTAGTAGGCTGTTACCACCTTCTCTCTAAAGAGGCAAGCCCAGCTGCCACAGGGGAGTGGGTGCTGTGACAATATGGCTTCCTCAAGCTAAATGTGCACGGCTGTTGGGATACCCTCCGTCAGTGGGCCTACCTAAAAGATCTCAAAAGTACATCCATGGCTTGTTTACACGACTGCCCTGGGCAAATCTTGGTCCAGTCAAGCTGCCTGTGGAAACTGTCACGATCCCCAGCACGTGGAAAACCAATTCTACTCCAGAATCCTGACACCTGGGGACTTCGCAAAGCTCTGTCAGCACAGACAGCTCATCATCAACACGGGGTGGTTTCTGGCCTGAAATAAGGATTTGGGCCTGAAATAAGACACTGGCTCTGGTTCTTGTTAAGAATGACATTGTTATGCTCCGCCCAGCCACAGTCTGCTTTGTGGACCTCAGCACATTTCCTCTAAGCTCACACGACAGACTAATTTTCAATATGTTCGTGAAGAATTCCCTAATGTTCGATGCGAATTTTAAAGTTTATGGAGTTAGGTATGCCTCATGCTTCCCTGGTGTGGTTATTAAGTTTCTTCTCCTTGGAGCCCACATACCTGACAGGGAAGAAAGTTTTCTTCTGTCTCAGGAATTAGGGGTACAGCTCCTTGTGGGGTCCCACAGGTCAGGTGAGTATGGACAAGAAGTGAGCTCAGCTTATAAAGCTGCAAACGCTGATCCTAGTGATCCACTCCTCCCAACAATACGCCACCTCCTAAAAGTCCCATAATTCCCTCAAGTAGCAGCAGCAGCAGCTGCAAACAAAAGTTCATACACAAGAGTCCTGGCTGAGCATGTCTGTCAAACCACAATCCTCCCTTCCAGCCTTCAAGCATAAACTGCTTCATCTCCAGACCAGCTTGCAACATCAACTCCAACTTCAAGTAGGCCATTTAGGTTGTCTTGAACATTCCCCAGTTTTCTTTCCTGCATGACAGGTAGGTCTTTGCCAAATGCTATCAATAGACATCAGATATCCTGTAGGAAGTTTGTCCAATGCTAACATTTGCATTTCACATTCAAATGATCTTTAAAAAAATAAATGGATTTTTTGTTTTTTGTTTTTTGTTTTTTTGTTTTTCGAGACAGGGTTTCTCTGTATAGCCCTGGCTGTTCTGGAACTCATTTTGTAGACCAGGCTGGCCTCGAACTCAGAAATCCGCCTGCCTCTGCCTCCCGAGTGCTGGGATTAAAGGCATGCGCCACCACCGCCCGGCTTATAAATGGATTTTTAAAAAGGATTTCAGTATACTTAAAGTTGCCAGTTTGTTTAGAACAGAAATCAAAGACAGCCTCAGCTTGAGTGAGTAGAGTGTCTGGAATGAGCAGGCCCTGACGGTGAGATTCCTGGTCATGGCTCAGGCATCAGCTGCTGTAGCTACTTGTAGGTGTAGCTACCTGCTCAGCAAACCCAAGGCTTGATGTCATTCAGGGATCCCAGAACTCCAGGGTTTCCCCCAGCAAAAGAGAGACCTGATATCCAGAAGAGCCCCCATCAATCCTGTCTAATCTGGTCAACAGCATTAGTGACAGGCTCAACTACACACAAGTGGGCAGTGACAGTGCCCAATTTAAAGTCTGTTTGCAAATTCATGTGGCCTCACAATGCTCTAAGACATTCTGCTTTCAAACCTTAAGTAATTTCTATATTCTTTTTAAAATATGTGTGTATTCTAAGAACCGAAAAGTAGAGTCAGCTCTGGTGGCTCACACCCAGGACTTGCAGAGGCAGAGGCAGGGGCAGGGGCAGGGGCAGGGGCAGGGGCAGGGGCAGGGGCAGGGGCAGGGGCAGGGGCAGGGGCAGGGGCAGGGGCACGGGCACGGGCACGGGCACGGGCACGGGCACGGGCACAGGCACAGGCACAGGCACAGGCACAGGCACAGGCAGAAGCAGGGAGACTGATAATTTGAGGCCAAATTGGTCTGTTCACAGAGACTCTGTCTCAATAAGGCAATTTAATTTAAAAAATCTAAAAGCAAGGCTGGGAATCTACCGTAGCTCCCTGCAGAGCACTTGCTTGCCTAGTCTACATTTGAGATGTTGGGCTCAACCCTCAGCCCCAGCAGAACAAAATGCAAAAGGAATTTGAAGTTATTCTGTGTGTATCCAGAACCAAAACAACTAACTCTTTGCTTTGAAAACTGGACACTTTAGATATTCTCAGTCCACATGGTAGTCAGCTGTTTGCAAGTTATTCCTTTTCTTATCTCTGAACTATACACGGGAAAGAGGCCTGGATTCATGCATTCCCAAGAGCAGAGATAGGATTTCAGGCTGCCCCCTCAGCACTCAGACCAACTTCCCTCCCTTACACCTTCGCAAGACTACAATTCCATGCCTTCAGCAGCAGACGACGGGAAGATGAATGTATGCCATACCTGATGACACTTGGATGTTTGATGGTTAATATTATCCATTTGACAGAGTCACCTGGGATAGAGCTAAACCTCCGGGCATGCCTTTGAGAGTTTCTAGATTGGATTAACCAATGGGAAGATTCAGTGCAAGCATGCACAGTACCATCCAATGGGTGGGGATCTGAGGTTAAGGGAAAAATGAGCAGAGCATTAGCAGTCCACACTGTCAGCTCCCTGTTGCAGGTACATGGGGACCAGCTGCTTCATGCTCCTGTCACCATGACTTCTGACCCTGATGGACCAGTTCCTATCAAACTGCAACCCATAAACCAAGTTCCTAAATGTCTCAATCCCCCTTCTCGTCCACTGACCAGAGGTAGGAGGAAAAGAAGGTTTATAGGAAAAGGGAGATGTGGACCTGTTTGGAAGTAGTTCTCTGGGGAGATTCCATTCTTCATTGCCAGGATACCAGCAGTCCAGTCCAATAGCAAACACTAAACAGAAATCAGTAGCAGCAGCTCAACCCAGCAGGAGCCACAAGGCTTCATCGAATCCACACAAGTCAGCAGAAGTGGCAAGAATCAGCCAAAACACCTCCAAGTTCTTTGGCACGTTTCCCTCTGTGACGCGAAGACCAGCGAAGCATTGCATGGTGGCATCAAATGTACGAGCACCCGCTCACTGTTTGTGGGGTTCCGTTTATACTCTTTCCAAACTTCACACGCCCTCTCAAGCACTGGCTCCAGCAAACATCCTCTCAACAAGACAGCTTCCAGAAAAACATCACGTGGCACAGCTGAGTTCCCAATGAAACCAGAAACCTCCACTTCAATAAACCCTTCCCTTCTCCAGGCACGCAGCTACTGAAGAGTTACTAATACAGGTGAGGTTAGCTGAAAGTCAGGAGGCTGCAGCAGACGGGGCTGCACTTGGGCCTCTTCGCACTCCGTGAGAGTCATGCTTTATTTTCTCTTACTTCCCTGACTCCCTGGCCCCTGTCCCTTATTCAAACTTTAAAACACAGAAAAGTACTTTAAAATTCCCTCCTTTACAGATGTGGGAAATTGCATGGCAGGTAGGAGCAATTGCTACGCAATCGCAATGACCAGAATTTGAATCCAGCACCCACATAGTGAGCCAGCAAAGGTCCTGAAACTCCACCTCTGAGGAAGCCAGTGTATGCCTCTGTGTGTGCACAGGAACATATATCCACACACACATATGTGCTCACACACACACATAAATAAATCTTTTAAGAAAGTACTTCAGATCCGGGCGTGGTGGCGTATGCCTTTAATCCCAGCTCTTGGGAGGCAGAGGCAGGCGGATTTCTGAGTTTGAGGCCAGCCTGGTCTACAGAGTGAGTTCCAGGACAGGCAGGGCTACACAGAGAAACCCTGTCTTGAAAAACCAAAACCAAACCAAACCAAAACAAACAAACAAACAAAAAGTGCTTCAGGAAATGATGAGATAGACGTATCCAGTCTGCATCCTGTTGGCCGTCTGCATTCTGCCACCTCCCAAGGCACATTTCTCACCCACTACAAAAACACCCATCCATTCTCTCCTTCCCCAGCCCTATTGCAAATAACACTCTCGGAGGAGTGGAGTTGCCTGTGAATTGGTAGACTTTCACATAAACATAAATATGATTTATAGAAGGAAGAACCAAAAACATAAAAAATATAAAGCAACATTTTGAAGAGGAGGCAGGTGTGAAGCCGGGGGACCCCGACTTGGTTCAGCTTGAAGGTGAAAGTCCTGTGAAAAGATGCACTACACAACCTTAACAAGGACTGTCTTATCTAGCATCATGCTGTGCATGAAGGAGACCTTTAATAGTACATTGCTTGACTATGGATAAAATGAGTGGCAGAGAAAACCTAAATGAAGGGAGGTATAAGTTAGAACTGCTTCAATTTTTTGAGTCCAATGAAGGTTTGACTTCTTTTTTCACTTACTGGTCTGTGAGTCTCAAAGAGACTGTTACTTTCAGTGCTGGGATTAAAACCAGGCTTATGACTGCTAAGGATGATGTATGCAAATGTCTCCCCAGGAAGGCCACAGCACTCAGAGCATGTGAGCAAGTCAGAACTGTCAAATACGCCTTTTCACGGGATCCAGAGGTCAGCTCCAGACTTCTGGACAGAGTGTGTGTGGGAGCTGAAGCACCCCTCACTGAAGCGGTGGGAAGATGTGACTGTGCTGAGAGGGATTCATGCTTGGAGGGACAGGGGTCTAGCATCTGTGTCCCCAGTGCTGAGCTAGGTGCCGAGCGTCATGGGAAATGTGGTCAGAGAATGACAAAGGCCGGTGCTCCCTTTAAGCTAGGGCAGGTCAATGTGCCTTCCCTCTCAGGCATCACCTGATCAGGACAGCACAGCAGGAACTTCAATGTCACCTGCTCACTCTGGGATTTCAGTGGGGTGCAAGGTGGGGAGCACTCTCCCTCTAGAAATGTGCTTTTCTCTTGAAGCATCTCTCCCTGACATGGGAACTCTAATGAATCCACAGCACACATGATAGGACCACATACATGAGGACACAATGGATGCAAGCCAGGTGAGGTGCTGCTCAGTGTTTTGTTCCCAACCAGGGGCAGGAGATTGTCTGGAAAGAAGTAGCTTTGAAATCTCCTGCACTGACTAATAAAGAAGTGGATGCTCACAGTCATCCATTGGACGGAGCACAGGGTCCCCAATGAAGGAGTTAGAGAAAGTGCCCATGGAGCTGAAGGGGTCTGTAGCCCTATAGGAGGAACAACAATATGAACTAACCAGTACCCCCAGAGCTCCCTGGGACTAAACCACCAATCAAAGAAAACACACATGATCTGATCAGTACCCCCAGAGCTTGTGTCTCTAGCTGCATATGTAGCAGAAGATGGCCTAGTCGGCCATCATTGGGAAGAGATGCCCCTTGGTCTAGCAAACTTTATATGCCCCAGTACAAGGGAATGCCAGGGCTAAGAAGTGGGGAGTGAGTGGGTAGGGGAGCAGGGTGGGGGGAGGGTATAGGGGACTTTTGGGATAGCATTTGAAATGTAATTGAAGAAAATATCTAATAAAAAATTAATTTAAAAAAAGCAAGAAAAAAGAAAACACACGGAGGGACTCATGGCTCCAGCTGCATTATGTAGCTGAGGATGGCCTACTTGGTCATCAATAGGAGGAGAGGCCCTTGGTCCTGTGAAGGTTCTATGGCCCGGTATAGGGGAATGCCAGGGCCAGGAAGCAGAAGTGAGTGGGTTGGTGAGCAGAAAGAGGGGGGAGGGGAGAGTGGATTTTTGGAGGGAAAACTAGGAAAGGGGATAACATTTGAAATGTAAGTAAAGAAAATATCTAATAAAACAAATAAATAAAATTCAAAAACTCCAGAAAAAAAAAAGAAATTAGCCTATGTTTGTGCAAAATAAACACAAACAAGCTGCATATATTCTCCTTGACGGAAGCCGCCTGCGGCCTATGCTAACTGGGATCCTGAGTGGGAGGCCAGAGCTGTATGGAAGGAAACTGCGAGAGAAATAATGAAGGCCAAGACAAAGTTCTCTGTTCAAGGCCCCCAACGTTTACTGAGAGTCTGTGCTTATAAAGAGGGTAGGCCCATCCCCTGCCAGTCCATTCTTGGTGCCTGGATCCAGCCTGAAAATGATGTGCAACGTGCAGGATGTGTCTCTGGAATGTCTCAAGGGTATCTCAGCAGGATTTTGGAGAAGTGGCAGTTGACATAACAATAGAGCCAACTAAGTCAGAAGGCTACATTGCAGGTGATCTCATATTCAGTGGCAGCAAGGTCTGAATCCGCCTGCTTCAAGGCTGGGGGAGGCTACATGCCTACAAAAAGAGAACACCAGAGTTAGAGGAACAGCCAGGCCTAACAGACATGAGGCCGTAGGTCTCCTGATTGTCCCTCGGCTACTATCTGCCTTGTCCTGTGGATACCAGAACAACCAAACTTTCATTATTTATGAAGCAGGTTCAAGAGGAGTTTATATTTTTATCACTAACCAAAAATGTTTGGAATTTACACACTTAGCAGGTTTAGAGTGTTTAATGAAAATAAGCAAGGGTCTTAGCTAAACCAAAGAACTGTTTTATAAGTCTGGAGGCAGTTAACTTGTCACACCAAAACCCACTATATGTATGATTAATAATTACTAATAACATTACAGAGAAACCAGACCTTGATAACCAATCAAATCATTCTGGTCCCAAGTTTCCCCACATTAATTGAGCAGCTTTGGGTCACTGCCGTGGGGCTATGGTTTCAGCACTGTCTATGAAAGGCTGTGCTCCTGATCTAACAACTGAGCTGGTAGGTAGTATACCATGCTACAAAGCTGCTGCTTGGATTGGAGGAAGCATGGAGGGACACAGCCTGCGCCTGCAACAGGTCTGGGCACGTTCTTCAGTCAGACGGGCAGAGCACAGCCTTCTGGATGAACTCAGAATGTGCCCAGACTTGAGTCGGCAGAATTAACTTGTCACCCACACTAGTCCTGGTAGAGAAACTTATGTCACCTCCTTATGGAGTGGCTGTGAAATTGTTTTTTTACAAGAGAATCAGAGAAGAAATGAGGCTTCAGAGGTAGTTACACCTTCTCTGAAAATGTCCACTTTCCAGGTGTCTTGTCAGCTGGACATATTAATCGGACTTTGTAGTGGGCTAAATTCTATGTTTAGGCAGAGAGGATGGTGTCAAGAAAGGTTCCTCAGATCTGCCATCCCACCACCACCACCTGGAGGTGGAGGCAGAATGATTGCCGTGAGTTCAAGGCCAGCCTGGGCTACACGGTGAGTTCCAGATCAGCCTGAGCTCCAGAGTGGGGCAATGTCTCAAAGCAAAAGTGAAGAGAAGTGCTGTGATGTTGCTGGAAAACATGAAATGACTCCCAAGCACTGTCAACAAAGCACGCGTGGGTGAACTTCTCACTGCACTTGGGGAAGTACCTGTGTATGAAGGTGACACTGTGTTCTTTGGATTCATGATTGTATTTTATTAAAAAATAATCTGACAAACAGCTTTAAAGGCATTACTGGAGTGTTTAAAGAAAGAATAAAGCTCACCTGGGACATCTCACACTGTGACCAACAGAAAACTCCACAACAGTCACTAAACGGAACTTCTCAAGTGCTGAGTGGAACCTGGTTTGTATCCTGGCTGCCTGGAGAAAACTGCCATCTTAGTTGGTTTCAACTTTTGGATCATATTTCTCCCTATCCCTTCTCCCCTCCCTCCTAACTACACACAATAACTATTTTGAGACTGCCTTGAATTTGTAGGTAGTTTTTGGATCAAATAGCATGAGAAGATTGGGGACCCTCAAAAATGTGACGTTCCTACTCTTTGCTTTGGAAAATCAAAAGTGTGAAGTTGAAAAGAAAAAAATGAAAAAACAAAACCACAAAAAGTTCTGCTGAGCGAATACTCAGCAATCAAACTGCACTGCAGCTGGAAACCGCATGACCTTTCTCCTGGATTCCCAGGTCCTCCGTTCATGACCCTGTGGAAAATCAGACAAAACAAAACAAACAAAAAACAGCTGGGGTGTGGAGGGAAGGAGGGTCTTCTGACCGGTGACTTCCCTGCGAACAAAGCTATCAGGTTTGTGTGCTGCCACACTCTGAACCCCGCACCCCCCAAGCCTCAACAACATTGTTTCCTTCCTGGAGCAACTGCAACATTGTATTGCCGCTCTGACCAGCCCTTTACCCTACTCAGTCACAAGTACCAAAATAAGTTCTTCCTTTGAATATAAGAATGGAATTTTATCTGTTGTTCTTTGAGACCTGTCATTCATTGAATATTTGTGTTTCCTTCTCCCAGAAGAGACACCTCTCCCTATTAAAAGTTAGGTCTTAAGCCCCAGATAATTTCAGAAGCACCCCACTATCATAAGGGTCTTTCAAGACATTTTCTTTGTCCTGTACATGTGTCACTGGTGAAGATAAGTGATACCACAGAGACAGTTTTTATTGTTGTCAGATAAGTTCTCGTTATGTAGTGCAGGCTGGTCTCATGATCCTCCTGCTGCAATCTTCTGAGGCTGGGATGATAGGTCTGTGACCATGCCTAGCTGATGGGATGTTTTTTAATAGTACCCTTTAGTTTCAGAAAGGACAAATCACTTAAAAAATAAATGAGCCAATTGAAGTGACATCAGTGGTAGATTGCCCAGGGTGGCACGATGTACCTCTCTAAGGTCATAGCAAAGGAAATGGGGTTGTAGATCACCCCAAACACACATTATTGCATCAGGACCCTCTAAGTGTCCAGTAGTCTAGTTTAACTCAGCAGCAAGAATGTAATTTACTTATCCACATCTTGGAATATTAAGAAATCTTTGCAAAAGTTGAAATTTCAAAATTGATCTTGAATATTTCACATATTTTACTGTTTTCAAAGTGTCAAATACCCTACTATAAGCATTTGTGTTTTTGAGGCAGAATCTCACTACGTAGCTCATCTGAGCTGGAACTTTTAATGCAGAACAGATTGGCCCTGAACTCACGGAGATCTGCCTGCCTATGGCTCCCGAGTGCTGGGATTAAAAGCACAAGCCACCACATCATGTCCAAACTACACACAGGGGATCTGATGCTTCCTTCAAGCCTCTATGGGCATCTGCATGTATGTATACACACACACACACACACACACACACACACACACACACACACACACAAATAAATAATTTTAAAGGTGATTTGAACCTCCCCCCACAGCTTTGCAGCAAGGTCAGAGGTCATTCCTCCCTTTCTGGCCTAGGAGTCTCAGCAGGCAGTTTCCCTGCTCTCATCAATGCTCAGCAGGCATCTGGTTCCCAGCCTGAGCACTGTCCATATGTTTGTCTAACAGACACATGAAAGAGGACGCCTAATTGGTAACATTTGCTCCTAGTGGCTTTCTGCTCAGCTGTCGGCCCCTCTGAGAGGAACCCCAGAGTCGAGCCTGTGAGTTGAAGATGAGCACACCTTCCCTTGAGACTCAACACAAGCGGCGTAGAGCCAACACCAGCTCCTGGCAAAGCCAGTAACATTTAGACCCGGAAAATGATGGAGATAGTTCATTATACATACAAAATGCAAATTGGAAGTTACAGCTCTGCCGACTCCAACTCCCAGAACAGTCCACAGACTAGAAAACAAAGGTGAGATGGCTCAGCGGGTAAGAGCACCCGATTGCTCTTCCGAAGGTGATAAGTTCAAATCCCAGCATCCACATGGTGGCTCACAACCATCCGTAACGAGATCTGGCTCCCTCTTCTGGAGTGTCTGAAAACAGCTACAGTGTACTTACATATAATAAAATCTTTAAAAAAAGATTTAAAAAAAAAAAAAGAAAAAGAAAACAAAGGTGAGAGATGCCCTAAAGTGCAGAGGAAGATCAGAACCTGCACGGCCTTCTCCCATAGTAAAGCCTGTCTATTACTGACTAGGATGCTGGGACTCAAACCCGAGCCTTACACACGTTAGACAAGCATCTTCCCCAGAGCTCAAGCCCAAGCCTCGGATTCCCTTTATAAACAACACTGACGATGACAATCAGCGCTGCGGGGAACAGGTATCAAGAAGCACACGGGTTTCAAGTTAGGTAGCAGACTGGAGGCTGCCGCCTCTGTGGAGCTGCTGAGGAGAAAGGAAGAGTCAAGAACATATTCATGTGCTCTGGGGATGGCTCAACAGTTAAAAGCACTGACTCCTCCAGAGGACCCAGGTTTACCACCTGACACCCACATAGCATAGCAACCTACCGCTGTCTGTATTCCAGTTCTGGGGATCTAACACCCTCTTCTGGCCTCTGTGGGTGGTGAATAGACACACATGCAGGCAAAACATCCATACACAGAAATTGAAGACAATAGACTTCATCCCAAAGACAGAAGCAGAGGAACTTTAGAAATCCACAAAGTACAAGGACTGGGGAAAGGAGAAGAGAAGAGACTGAGACATGGAGAAGCAACCTTGGTGCACAGTGCCTGCTGGCCCCTGGCAGTTTCTAAAAAAATAAAGCAGAGGCGAGCTTTCAGCTCCACCCCAGGACAAGCCCTCCATGCTTGGGAGCCTGGAGTCTATGTATAGGTTTCAGTGAGACGGTGTTTATAAAGGACGGCCAGGGTCACAGCCCCGGGACAGGGGTTTTATTGCCATGTTTTGCGACTCGGAACAGTGGGCAAACATTATATTAGCATAAAGTCTTTTGGGCATAACAGCTACCTCAGTCAATGACATCAAAAATGTCTCCAGGTCAGGGAGTCACAGGTTGGTCTTCCACAACCCCTGCATGAGGAAAAGCCCAGAGAGTCAGCTGTGGAGAGCAAGAAGCCTGGACAGTGTCCAGCTGAAGGATACAGGGGGCAGGACTGAGGGAGCTAGTGCAGGATGGAAAGTGCATGAACAGGCACCAGCTTGGTGCCAGGAACAGAGCTCAACTAAGAATGGCTCCAGAGTTTGATAGCCTGATCCTTCACAAAATCATTTCAGATGGATTAAAGACCTGAATCTAAAATCTGAGACTTTGAGACTGCTAGAGGAAAACGTAGGCAAAACACGTCAAGACACGGGTGTGGGCAAGGGCTTTCTGGAGCAAATTCAACCAGCACAGTTAAGAATCTCAGGAACTGACAAATGTATGAAATTAAGGAGCTTCTGCACAATGAGAACAACAGCCAGCGTGAAGAAGTATGTTAGGATAGGTGAAACATCTTTACCAACTACCTGTCAGACATGGGATTAGTAAGTAAGATACATAAATAACTACAGAAATTAAATGCCCTGAATCAATCATCCAATCAACAAGTGGGCTAATGAACTAATAAGCAGACCTTCCTCAAAAGAAGAAAAACAAATAGTCAATAAGTCCCTGGGAAAGTATTCAACACATTAGCCATCAGAAAAATACAAATCAAGATGGACCTGAGATTCTATCTCACACCAGTCAGAATAGCTGTCACCTAGAAAACAAATGACAAACTCTGCTGGTGAGGACATGGGGAAGGGGAACCCTCAGTTCACTGCTGGTAGGGGTATAAATGGTGTGGCCACTGTGGAAATCAGAACAGGGATTGTCTATAGCAAGAACGGTAGCCATCCTGGAAGGCAGTTCATAAGACTTGGGAAGTGAAAGGGGGCTTTTGAAGACGCAGGAAGTTAAGTTGCAAGTCTCAGGAAGTTCCTGAAATTTACCAGATTCACAAAGCTTCTTTATCCCTGTGGTTATGTAAACAGTGAGGTCTACTATAGAGTAAGCTTCAGAGCTACCTACTGAAAGATCCTGAGAAAAATGTAACAGGTCACAAAGACCCTGAAACTGGGAAAAGAGATTTCACTATTAGCAGAAAGCCTTTACATAGCTGAATATAATAGTCTGAACATTTCTTGAATCTGTGTGCTTGCCCCTACTGTTCTTTGAATGCATGTATTTTCCAACTGATATAGCTCACTGCCAAGTGTTTGTGGTTTGGTTGATGGATTGAGATACAGCTCACTGCCAAGTGTTTGTGGTAAATTTCACTTCTGTACCTGATTGTCACCTGAGCGTGACAATCTTCTGTGTACCCATTCCACCTTCCTTGTATCTATGACATTTTCTTTTGTACCCATTTTTCTTTAGAAAGAATAGATATTGTTAAGTCGGGAAAATCCCCTACTCCTCCTCCTCCTTCTCTTCCCCTTGAGGGACCATAAATCCTGGGTCCTCTTTTCCCTCGGGGTCGATTCCTCTATCTACTTCTGGGATATGAGTCGTCCCCAGAGCTCTGGCTTTCCCCAAATAAAGCCTCATGTGATTTACATCAAGACCGTTTCTCGTGGGTGATTTGGGGTGTCGCCTTTCCTGAGTCAGAACGTGAGAGTTCTCATGTTGTGGGTCTTTCACTACAAGGTCATTCAGAGCACTCCAAGGCACAAGTTTTTAGGAGTCATCACCCTGGCTAGTTTGGGCTTTTTCATGATGTGGTTGTGTCTGAAGCATCTCTGTACCTGTGAGCAACTCCTTATCCACCCCTGTAAATAATTAAAATAGATCCACTGGTTCACCAAGGTGGACTTTAGTGCTCTTATGGCTTTGATGTGTGGTCAGTTCTACCACCTGGTGTAACAGACATTTGTTCAAGACTCCTCAGGAAGAGAGTGGCAAAATTAGGTTTTACCACAGAAACCTAAAAGTAGATCTCCCACCTGACCTAGTTATACTACTTGGTATACACTCAAAACCATCCATGTATGTACCACAGAGAAACGTTCAGTGCATCTGTATTCATAACTACACTACTCACAATAACCAGGAAATGGGTTCATTGACAGATGACAAAGGAAATGAAGTCATATACACATGGAATTTTATGCACATGTACAGAAGAATGAAATCCTGACTGGTACAGGAAGTATATTAATTGGCTCAGTAACTGCCAATAACCTGGTAGGGAAAAAAAAGATGCAACCCTTTTTGAAAACTGAAGAAATAACAGTGTGGGAGTAAAAATAATTAAGGGGTCTGGCAAGATGGCTCGGTGGGTAGTTGAGCTTGCGGCTAAGCCTGACAATCTGAGTTCAATCCCAAGAAACCATGTGGGAGAAAAGAACTGTACATTGTTCTTCAACTTCCACATGTGTTCTGGGTCACACATGTGCATATGTGCACACAGTAAATAAGTAAATGTATAAATGTATAAATGTAAAGCATTATAAAATAATAAAGGAGAGTTCAAAGCCCTACATGCTTTACAGTTCATAAGAACATCGCGGTACTGAAGCCTATCGCTTTTCATCAACTGATTTATGAGTATTGAGTATAAAATGAATCATCTAACACCACAACAGTCAAACCACCACAATGCATGTGTGGATGAGATCCTCAAAAAGCAACAACAAAAACTAGTTGAAAAATTCAAAAGCAAATATTACCCATAGCCTCATAGCTTATTGAACACCTACCATGTGCTCTAAATAATGAATCACAATAAGGAGAGTTCACAGTGAAGTAACAAAAATAGCAACAGAATGTTCTGATAGATAATGTCCTAGAAAAATCACATTCTCTAAAGGGTTTCTGAGAACTTGCTATCCGTGATATGTTAGTCTCATCGTTATCTGCTTTTGTTTCCTTCTTACCTTTACAATTCTTTTTTGTCTTTGACTTTTTGTGAAGTTATTGAATTAACTGCTTCTGACTAGGGTCTCTCATACAAGAAGTGCCCTGGAAGGCTAGACACGGTGCAGTTGGAGTATCACCTCTGGGGCAGGAGAGGGGAAGGCAGGCAGAGGCACAAAGTTTGCTTGAGCCCAGAAAGTCAAGTGTAAGTTTAGCCAGGGCAAGAGGCAAAGGGAAGGGAAAAGAGAAAAAGGATGGAAGAAGGCGAGAAAAGGAGAGGGGAGGAGAGGGGGAGGAAGGGAAAGAGAGGGGAGAGGAGGGCGAGGAGGGGATGAAAAGGTGGGGAGAAATTCAGGCTATTTGGTAGAATGAGTAAGATCACACTCCACACTATGCCACTTAGGATGGTTCATTACTATATTGTGGCCTACATTGGTTGTGGAAGAGAAGAAAAAAAAAGAAAGAAAAGGTGGGGAGAGCAGGGAAGGAGAATGGGAAGTGGGGGAAGAGATGGGAGAGGGTGGAGAGGAGGGAAGCCTAGAGACTGGTGAAGGTTTCATTCCCTGTGATTATTGAACAACAATCCCCAGTCCCTTGCTCGCGCTCTGGCTTAGGTGAAGGTAGCAGGGCTTCCAGTTAGAACTGGGGCAGTCACAGAGCAGCAGCACCACAGCAGAGCTGGCATGAGTGTGAGACATTAAATACCTACAGCACATTAAGACTTAGCCTTGAAGAAAAGGGAAGGGGTTCTGATGGGAAAAGGAAAGAGCTTTAGAAGTCACGAAAGTTAGGAAGACTCAGAGTGTTCACAAGCTACAGTCTAACTCAAAAGAATCTGGGCTGCAGAGACAAAGATTTCACACTGCTCTCCATAGCTTGCTGTGCCCAGCAGTGTGAGGGCACACTGAATTCAACCACAGTAGCTTGATGCTGCAAGATACAGTGAGTTAGGGGTCTGGCATAGTATCTGTGTTATAGTAAAACCAGATGCATAGGGACTTAATTGTGTTTAGAAATGTGTATCAGGGTATAGCAGATTTAAATGGATCTAGAAGTTTCTTCCAGGTGTTTGTTGCTTCTGCTATGGCTGGAGCACTTCAGTCTCAGGTAGCCTGGTCCACTATAGGAGACCTTTCATAATTAATAGCCCTTCTGTAAGTTGACCTAAAGCTTCTCCCTTTATAGTTCCTACCCATCTAATCATGTCTAACCATGTCTCCATACAACAGGGATTCTAGTACTCAGAGACAGTAACCTTCGCTCTACTCACAAGGCTAAGCCTCCCCCAATTCCTCCAATGCTGTGCATACATTGCTTAGACATTACCCATGTCCCTTCTAAACGACCAGGGTTTGGACTGAGGGTGCACTTGCCAGGCATGCAGGAAGACCTGAGTTTGATCACCAGCTCCACATAAATCAGATGTGGTGGTGCACACCTGGAATAGGAATAGAAGGAGAATAGACAGGGGAATCAGAGTTGAAGGCCATGCATAGCTACATAGCAAGCTTGTGGACAGCCTAGGCAACATGAGACCTTGTCTCAAAAACATGATAATTAGGGGACTGATGTCCACCGCACTTCATATTTTTCTGGTGTGTGCTGATCTAAGTGAGGCTACCTATAGACACAATGTGTACAGTTCCAAGTGAAGTTACCTTTAGATGCAATGTATACAAATCCAAGTGCCGCTATTATAGACATAATGTATCCAGTTCCAAGTGAGGCTACTTGTACACAATTTGTGCAGATCCAAGTGAGGCTACCTATAGACACAATGTATACAGATACAAGTGAGGTGACCTGTGAATACACTGTGTGCAGACCCAAGAGAGGCTACCTGTGAATACAATGTGTGCAGACCCAAGTGAGGCTACCTGTAGACAGAAGTGAATTAGGTATCATGTGTCTGAGGACACAGAGCAAACAATGGGTTTGGTCTGGCACATGTTGCATTTGTAGTCAGCTGTGCCTTGAGTCCACAGTCTTCCCACCCCAGAGCTTACCTTACCTGTGGTTACAAGAGCATGGGTTCTGTGCTCTGGGCTACCTGATCTCAAGCAGAGAGAGTTCTGCCACACTCGTCTTTCCATACATTTCACCCTTCCCTCCACAGTAGCTCCTGAGCTTCAGAATTCTCCCTTGAGAACTACATCATTCTTACCACATTCCACTTCCGGCAGCTTGATTTTGGACTGGGGTGTTGCTGGAAATAAACTTCTTCTCTTTGTTCTACCCCCTAGACTGAACCTACACTACTGAGCAAATTCTTGCCAGACTCCAGAGTGCTCAACCTCTGCAGAGAAGGACCATGGACAGCCCAAGAGGCCCGCACATGGTTTTCTGAGCTCCATTACATTATGTTGGGTAACACTTGTACCTCCACACCTCACACTGTTATATTTCTCTGCCATGCATGGTCTCGAAGCTCTGGACTATTTATTATCCAGTCTGTGTACTACACTCCAAAATCATTGTCACCTGCCAACAGAACTCATGGCAATGCTTTTCTCTTAGTCATTAATAAAGCTGTTGAAGAGTAATATCAGTGATAGATCATTTGAGCATGCATACGAAATTTCTAGCCATAGGATGGCACTTACCTGTTAGAACATGCTTTCTGGGCATTATATCTTAAAAACTGATGAACTGGTAAAGTAGCCAAGTAAAAATATAATTGAATTATACTAAAAATGAAGGTGGAGGAAAACGTAAAGAAGCCTGAGAAACTGTCACAGTAGAGATGACATGGAGAAGACATGAGCACTGGGTACTGACAGATGCACACTGTCATCATGCTGTATGGATACTTTTTGTGTTAGTGACATTCCTCATAGATGTGACAAAACACCAGACGGAAGCCACTTGTCATTTGGATGAGAGCCAGAGTCATCTGGGAGACAAGCTGGTGGGGATTATCATGTTTAGGTTACAGAAGTATGAAGACCCAACCACTACAGGTGGATCGTCCCCTAGGATTCTGGACTGTATAAAAAGGAAAACATAAAGAAAGAGACATGATGCTTGTATTCAGTTTGACAGTGAATGAGATATGAGCTGCTTCAAGGTCCTGTGGTCTTGACCTCTCTGCCATGAAGGGCTGACGGTCAGGTTAGGGTTAGTAACAAAGTAAGAAAGTAACTATCGTAGCACAACACAAGAAAGAAAAGTTCATTGTAGCTCACAGTGTGGGGGTCTTCTGTCACCTCAGGGAAGACGTGGCAGAAGTGAGTGGTGGCAGGTCATGGTGATGCTGCAGTTGGGAAGCAGAGAGAGACAGATGCCCGCCCAGCCCACTGGAGCACAGCTCATTGTGTTTGTGTGGGACACAGCACATGCTGCACTTCCATGGTAATCCTAAGCCTAGCCAAGCTGACAATGGAAATTAGCCATCACCGTTCCCTACCCTAAGAATCCCTGTGTTCTGCCTATTCTCCTGCTGTCTCCCCAAGTCCTGGGAGTCCCTGTCATATCTGTTCTTTTCTGTCTCTACATTTTAACCTTCTCCAGAGGGCCATATTGTTGGGTTCATGCAGAATATTCCCCTTCTCTGACCTTATCTAGGGAGCTCAACTCCCTCCCTTTCCCTCTACCTGAGGAAGGTTGGATAGTCCTTGGCAGATCTACAAGTTCAGCTTCCTCTTCACTATAAGAACCCACCCAGCAAGTACCTGTGATTCCTGGAACGCCTCTCTATGCAATGAGGCATTCCCAGGACTTTAAACTCCAGCCAATGAAAGTTCACCAGAAGAAGAACCCCTTCCCACTCTCCAAGGTTCATGTACAGTCATTTTCTACCCTGGAAAAAAAGTGTACGTGTACAAGACCACCCTGAATAAAGGAATATGCACAAGCTAAGATCATCTAAGAGAGCTGTTTCATTAAAACCCTCGGAGAACCTTGCCCCAACTCACTCTCTTCTTGACCAGGATCCTGTAGACCCACTGGTTCCAGACTCGACTTCATCCTGGTGCACAGAGGTCCTGGACACCCTGAGAAAGTTAACAGAAGACATAGAACCACAGCTGGCCTCCAATACAAATGCCACCCCACATCACCTGAAGTATTAGGCCAGCCTGCTAGTTACTATGTTAACTGTAGACTACCTAGAACTCAGATAATTGTCTGAGAAGTGCGGGAAATTCTGTTGTAATTGCCAGACTTCCACACTGCATCCAACAAACAGTCACTCCCGAACTGCTTCAGTTTGCCTTCATTTTAATCCAAAGCAAGCAATTAAGTTATTTTCTCACAGGAAGACTTCTAATGAGTAAATTTCCATTATTTTAATCACAAAATGTGAGCTGGCTTTTCTTAATGGATTTTGTCTTGTGCTGTGGATATACATTAATGTTGCCAGGGTCAAGTAGAGCAGAGCCCAGTGAAGTCGAGAATCGGCCAACTTCTTCTCTTGGTGCACAAGTTAATAAATGCAAGATAAAGCCCTTTTGGTCCAAGAGTTAGAAAGGACGAAAACATCTGTAATTCCAGTCTAAGCGACTGGGACTAGACACTCTTCATATTAAATGGACTTGGATTATGGATACAACAAAAATGTGGAAATGTGATGAAAACTTAGTGGTTCTTACAACTATAAAGTAGATAACTTCAGCACCAAACCCCAGTGTAAACACTAAACAAATACCCCATTGAGAATGAAGGGATTATTTGCATTTTTCCATAGAAGAAAAAGCCTGATGTTCAGAGACACTCACATGTCCAAAATCAAAGGACCAAGCAGGTGTAGTCAACCAATTTTTATTGCTAAAAGGAACATCTGAGGTAGACTTGATTTATAGAGGCCTGAGGACAAAACCCTGGTAGCTCAGGGCTGGTGAGGAAGACCCTCTGGGCTTCCTCGGGTCACAGTGGAGCAGTGGGTAAGCAGCTTTACAGTGTTATACCAGAGAGATGGAGGCAGGAGGATCAGGCCAGCCTGAGCTACATGAGACCAGAAAAGAGAGAGTACATTGACAAAGAAAAACAGGCCCCACAATCCTTTATTAACGTGTGTCTCCAAGAGACCCGCGCACTTCCCATCAGCCAGAGATGTACAATCAACACTGAGAAGTCAGTTCAGGGTTTGCCATGTGGGCCTGGGGACTTGAGCTCAGATCTCCAACATCCTCATAAGAACCTTGGAATAATGTCACAAGTCTGTAACCCTGCTACTATGCAGGGAGACAGAGAAAAAGGCACCGTGCAGATTCTCAGAGCTGATTGGCCAGTTAATCTAGCCAATCGGTCCCTTCCAGATTAGTTGAGCATCTGTCTCAAAAATAAAATGGAAAGTGATGAATTGAGACAACCTCTGGCTGCTACACGCATGTGCACACCCAAGCACCTGCACCTACACACCACTACATGCATGTGCATACACAAGCATCTGCACCTACATACCACTACAAGCATGTGCACACACAAGCACCTGTACCTACACACCACTACATGCATGTGCACACACAAGCATCTGTACCTACATACCACTACAAGCATGTGCACACATAAGCACCTGTACCTACACACCACTACATGCATGTGCACACACAAGCACCTGTACCTACACACTACTATAAGCATGTGCACACACAAGCACCTGTACCTACACACCACTACATGCATGTACACACACAAGCATCTGTACCTACACACCACTTCAAGCATGGGCACACACAAGCACCTGTACCTACACACCACTACATGCATGTACACACACAAGCACCTGTACCTACACACCACTTCAAGCATGGGCACACACAAGTACCTGCCCCTACACACCACTCACACATACATTATGCACACTTGTACACCACTCATATGTCAGGAGCCATCATAGGACAAGCTAATAACTAGCAGGAGTCTTTCCTAAAATGATTTTCACATACACTATACACACACACAAGCTAGTACATGTGCCCAGGCAACACACACATGGAAGAAACCACACAGCTTCCCTGTCATCACTAGACTGAAGGACAGTCCCTAACACGTGGATCCTAGGGGACGAGACCTGTCCAAATGGAAGCAGTGGTCCAGCTGAGTCTGAACCCAGGCTGTGGCCTACGTTTCCACCTTCCGTTGGTTATGCATCCATTGGGACTACTGAACAACAAAATGGCAAACTGCCTTTTTCGAGAATGAGGACCACACAGAGCAGCCCTCATATCTGTTAGATTGAGACCAGATTGCAACTCTGGCCACACCCATCTGCAGCAGCCTCTTTCTTAAAGTCGTTTGTATTAAAGACATGGCAAGAAGCCTGCAGACAGCCTGTCTGCCCTCGCTAACCCCAGGTGCTCAGCTTCCAAGATGAAGGTACAATCTTCTCCTCCCTGGGCAAGATTTCAGATGCCAGGTTGCCAAATTCTAGATCATGAGAGGTCTACTAATGGGATGCCTTCACCTCTATAATAGATACAATGAGGTAAATGTGTCTCTCCTCCCATGTCCTGAGTCCTGCATTGCTTCTCTGGAATTCCTCCCTTCTCCCTGGGGATCAGAGATAACTGTGAAACTCCCCATTTTCACTGAGACCTATCAGAAAGGATAGGTCTTTGTGGTTCTAACTCTGCTGGCCATGCTGCTCTCTGTCTACCTGATAAGAACGGGGCTTGGGAATGGGTTAGGCAGTTTGGGACAGGAACACCAGCAAGCTGCAGTTTAGGGGATGTCTTTGCAGACCAGGAACCCAGAATGAAGCTCTGATTTCTCCTCTCCAAGTGAGCACTTTGCCTGGAGGCAGTACATGCTAGAGGGACTGGAACACTAGTCCAGATAGAATTCCTTCTGTAGATCTAAGTTGGAATTCTCTAGATTTTCATGGTCTAAACAGGTTCCATCTCTTCCCCATTTTCAGTCCAGCTCCTAAACGATGTCAGGGTCACCTCCAGAGTAAGAAATACTACAGCAGTAACAAGCAAGGCTTTCTTATTGCCCTGGAAGGGCATTCTATTTTAGTCCTAGGGGGACACCTAGCACTGCAAGCTAGGTTGATTTACTAAAAGAATTGAAGAGTTGGAGGAAATAATAATCCTTTAATGAGACAGTGTATATTTTCTTCCAGAAAGCTCTAGGGAGTTGCCACAAGCCTCTGTTAGGTCTTCCATCCTTTCTGAAACCTGCCTCTGAAAGGTATATATATCTCATTTTGTACTGTTTTATTCTTTCTTTCTTCCAAGTGGCATGTGGGGAGCAGGCACGGCCACATGGGCCAAAGATGGTGCCTGTCTTTATGCTAAGCCCCGTGACCTCCCTTGTTTATCCCAGTCTCAGTCAGGCGTGGTAAAAGCAATGCGCATAACTCATTGGAGAGATTAGCGCAACATCTCGAGATACCATTCTATCAGCCAATCCTACATGCTGCCTTGGATATGTGCGACTATGATTGGGTGGTATGAGGTGGCATAAGAATGGGAGTATAAATTGAGGGCAGCCCCAGATGAGGTGGGCCAGAGACCAGAGACCAGCATAGCAAAGAGAGACCAGATGAGGAGACTGGACCAGTGTTAGAGCGCGCCAGCGTAGGAGAGTGCCAGCAGCATTAGGCCAGAGAGCAGCAGATGAGGAGAGCAGCACCAACATTAGCCAGCCAGCGTAGGAGAGAGCAGAGTGAGTGAGTGAACGGGTTCTGTGTGAAACCTGAGAGAGAGCGAGAGAGAGAGAGAGAGAGAGAGAGAGAGGCAGAATAAAGCAGAAGCTGCGAAGGCAAGCTGCTTGAAACCACCTTGACGTCCCATGTCATGTATTCCTACTGTCTCTGCTGGTCAGAGACATGTGGGTGTGAGGCAATGGCATGCCTTTCTTTCTCTTCTCCATCCTCCTCCTCTAGGTAGCCACTGAGATTTAGGGCTTATCTTCCCTGTGGCTATTTCTCTAATAAATATCGTCCTTAGGTTCCTTCTTAAATTCATCGCTGAGACTAGTAGCCCCAGGAGGGGGCTTTAATTTCCTAGGTTACATGTGGTGCCCCAGATGGGGATCCACAAAACTTCAGGTGACAATACATCTCGGCACATTCTGACTCACTTACTTAGTACTACTGTCTTTATACAATGGATTATCATTTTAAATAGTATCAATGTCCCTGTCAGGAATGTGGAAGATAAGGGGGTAAAAGCCACCTCTGATTTTAATCCTGCCCCATGCTTTGTCTGTGCCCATCCCCCACACATTCTCCCTAGCCCTCAGTGTCATGGGCGCATGAGTGACCTAAGATAAAAACCTCAGTGTTCCCAGTGACCATCAAAGTGCAAAGATAATTCCTCACTCAGACCCATCATCCACATAAGTATATGACCACAAGGTTAAGCCCAGGAAAACTCTACAACCTTCTGTGAGTGGATGTCTTACTCATGGGTCATGTGGGTTGCTGCGGGGATGCTGCTTTCTCTTAGCTGCACACTCTTCCACCGTACAGTCTCCCTTGTGTGGCCCTACAGCTCTGCAATGAGATGAGTGCATGCTTTGTGGTGTGAGCTGACAGGGAGGACGGGCAGAGCAGGTGCAGCTGCCCTGCAGAGAGTAGCCTGGAGGCAGGAGCGGTGTGGTGACTAGATGTTCTTTTATACCATTTTAATTCAACAGTTATTGAAGTGTGCTCAGTGGAGTTCAAGAATGATGTCAGCTATCAAGCCCCATGGTGTGCACCTGTAATCATATCCTTTGGGAGATGGAGGCAAGATCTGGAGTTAGAGGTCAGCATGATTCATGGTGTGACATCTCAAAAGAGAGCGTCCCATAAACAAATAAATGAACAAAAACTCATTAAAGAATGGCGCATGTCATAGGACAGGAGGCAGAGTGCCTCCTCTAACCAGAACCTTGTTCATCTTATATACTAAATGCTAGACATATTTAGAGGACTGTGCTCAAACAATTTCTTAAACCTAAATAAACACTTTCTGTAATTGGGAAATTTTTAATATTATCTTTATAAGCAAAGTTAATGGTTTCCTCAAACTTGTTTTTAAAACTTGGGAGCAAGAGTATAATAAATCAAGCTCCACTCATTCCCAAGAGCAGAGACAGGAATTAAAGAGGTTAAAGCATTCATAGGCCTGTAGCTTCGACAAGGCTGTCAGACGCATGGATAATCCTAAGGTAGCTTTTCTCCTGGAGATACGCAAATTTCATCTACTCCAGGTTACCTCAGCAACAAAGTCACTCAGTGTGGCATGCTTAAGACCTCCTGATGGTCACCCAGAGGGCATTAACCTAATGTACATTCTGGACTTGAACTATGAGTTGCTCCTAGTGCAGAGAAAGATCAACATAGCAGGCTCTTCTAGCCTGAGGATGAGGGAGTCTTGTAGGAATTAAACGATTGGGCATTCATGATTGCAGGACTAGGGAGTCAGAGGTGAGAGGATCAAGAGTTCAAGGCCAGTCTGGACCTCACAGAAATTTAAGGCAAATCCTGGGCTACATGAGACCTTGTCTCAAAGAAAAACAGCAAAAACATCAAGCACACCAAAACAGCCAGGGTTATTACTCTGAAGGATTTTTATGCAAAATATACTTGTGGGAAAGTACACTTCATGGCAGAATGCAACGTTTCTGCCTCCATTACTGAGTCTGCTCAAGGATAGCCTTGTTAGGCGCCTGCTGTGACAATAACTGCCAGCTAAGGAGCTGCAGAAAACCATGGCTGCCTATACAAGCTCACTGCTATGAAACTGAAAATGGGGTACAGGGGACGCTTCTCAGTTGATTCAGCCCAGCTGACCCCACAGATAAACCATCCAGAAACAAAACAAAACAAAACAAAACAAAACAAAACAAAACAAAACAAGACAAGACAAGACAAAATAAAACTATACCTTCCAGCTCAGTTACTCTTGGCACCTTCTTCCTGGTTACCAAACCATCTTCACTCATCAAGAATGACATGGGACATCATCTGCTCTTTTTCTTCTTTGTGTGTGTATGACCATGTGTATGAGAGCCTGTGTGTGAGTGTGTTTGTGTGTGAATGCATACACAAGCATGCATGTGAGTGAGTGTGTGTTTGTGCGCCTGAGTATCAGTATGCACGGGTTCTAAGAGAAAGGACTCAGGTCTCCATACTTCCCAGGCAAGCACATCAGTTACTTAGCACCCGAGCCCACCCCCTTACTCTTTAATCAGTTACATTTAGCATAATTTTTCTCATCTCATTTACTTGTGTATTCAGTAATATGTCCAGAACTAACATTCTTGGGTATGTGCTATTGCTCAGTATTTACAAAGTTTCTTGTTTAACACATAAGTGGAAGAACAAAGCTAAAGGGATTCTGTCCGTTCTATCCATGGCCTACACCACTCATGTCTGGGATGGTCACATCATTTGAAACTACATGCTACCCATGTGTACACATACACAGGAACACACAGGCACACTCATATACATGTGTGTGAGCATACTTACATGCATACACAGACACAAGCATACTCAAACTCACACAAGCATACTCATATACATGTATATGCACAAATACTCACTCTCATCCACAGGCACACACAAACACATGCTCACACATACATGGTCATACACACACAAAGAATAAAAACATGCAAAAACAGGTGCTCACTAAATGTTTGTTGAATACTCTCAATTAAGTGACGTCTATTTGCCAGCTTCATGGCCAGGGATTAATAACCTGATGGTGACTAATATTCTATCTAGTACAGACCCACACCAAAATAAGCCACTTTGGAAATTCTTGCAGCTGCCACAATGACAGATGTTAATTTGGGTCACAGATGTTCTCTTTTTAAATATGCATAAATTTAGTCAGTGTAATACTGTGACCATACTGTGGTAGTTGTTAAGATACATTGTTCAAGACTGGAGAGACATTTCAGTCAGCAAAGTACTTACCTTACAAACAGCATGAAGACCTGAATTTGATCCTCCAGAACTCACAAAAAAGAAGAAAAGCCATGTATAATGACTTACACACCTGTAATCCAAACATTGGAGAATAAGAGACAGGGAGACCAACAGGGCCAGTTGGCAGCCAGTCCAGCTGAATTGGTGAGCTCAGAGCTCAGTTAGAGAGAGGCCCTGTATCATAAAACGAGGTGAATACCAATCTCTGCACCCTCCCCCAACACATCCCACCTGCACAAATACATGATTATGTGTAACACGCATAAGACACACATAAGACATATTATCCGCATTTTATCCATTTTCTAGAATACTCCTGAAGCTTTAAGTCTCTATTTAAAAAAAAAAAGCTGGTAGCTATTTAATTGCTCTGATAGCTTACTTTTATATTAAGGATTCTTTATATTAGTAAACACACAAATCACAGAGGAAAAAATAACCAAATGACAGGGAGCCCACAGGTGCTCCTTCTCTGTGATCTCTTGTGTTCCTTACATTGTCCAAATGGGAATGGCTTTGGCCTGTCTGCTCCACCATGCATTGCTCTATAAAGAAGATCAAGATGCCCTTTGAAGTAATAGCCTCAAATTTCCAAGGTCTGTGCCCAGAGAGGATGTAGAAATACAAGTGGACCCTCATCTCTCCAATGGTGTCAAAGCAGGCATGGTGGCCATGCCTTGTAGACTAGGTGAGGGTTAAAGGAGATGTGTAAAGGCCTCATGTTCGGTGTAGGATGCTCCTTCTACATTGCCTCCATCTTCATCACTTCTTGACTAGAGACCTCTCACTGGAGGTTGGTGTGAGGTGCCCCAGGGATCATCACATGGTCAGAGGGCATAAGGGATGAAGGAGGGCAGATGGAGGATAAGACATTTACCACTGCCCAGGAACTCCAACACAGGCGGTGGTAAACAGGAAGGATTGGAGAGATGAGCAGGCAGCAGTTCACAGAGAGCCAGCATGATGCTGAGTCTGGGTCTCAAACACCACCCAGCAGGAAACTGGTAGAAAACACAATTGCAGTGTTTAAATAAAGAGCCCTCACATATGTATTTAAAAATAAAAACCACATGGGGGCTAGGTAGAACAGGGATTGGATCACCAGGAGTTCCAGGTTAGGTCACAGTTGTGAGGACAAGAGAATCATAGTGGTAATTTTGCAGGAATTGATGAAATCTAAGACAAACCTGGTCATCACCCAAGCAAGCTGAGATAAAAAGTTTAGAAGTCTAAGGGACCGGCAAGGCTCTAATAAGATGAGGCTGAAGTACTCCCTGATCACCAGAGTTGATGGTGGAGGATGGAGAGGAAGGCTGCTGACTCACGTGGACCGAAGGTTTCAGGCCTCCCTGAGCAGCAGCATAAGGCTCCCTGCAGCATGGTGTTTAGGAGAAAGCCTCTCCCAGCCCCTGTCTGCAGCATGGTGTTTAGGTGAAAGCCTCTCCCAGGTAGGAGATTCCCAACAGCTGCCAGAGGGCTGAGACCCATGGCAGCAGGAACCTGGGAACACGAAGCTCCCATCCCCCCATGAAAGAATAAAAAAGCGAACTTCAAAGGGTAAAGGGCCTAAGGATGACTGAATATCAAATCATATGAGCTGCTCCGCAAGGACTGTGGAGTCGCTCCAAGAACTGACTGACCAGACAAATAAAAGAGAGGTATGCAAGGACATCCCCAGGCAAGCCCAGTTGAGAAATGGGCCATCTGGTCTGGTTTGGAGCCTCTCTAACTCCCTTACACAGATAAGCATCCTCCCCTTAGAGCCGCTGTGGAAGACAGCCTGCCTGCACTTTCTTTGTCTAGTGCACTAGCCCATCGCATGGCTCCTCCTCTCTCCCCCAAAGTTACCCCGCACCACAGCTCCCCGTCCTTGCACCTGCCCTCACAGTGGGGCGGCAGTCAGAAACCCTACACACACACCCTCAGTTTCTTTTTTTATATAATCCCCCAACTCTCGAGCCTCAGGGTCAACTCCTGTATCTCCTGCGAGAGATGCGTGTTGGCCCAGAGCTCTGGTAATAAACTGCCTCGTGTGCTTGCAGCAAAACGGTCTTTCATGTTTCCTTGGGTGCGCACCATCCTGAGACTTGAGTGGGGGTCTCCCTGTGGGGGGCCTTACATTTGGGGGCTCGTCTGGGATCACGTGACACCCAGGAACCCTGAAGAGGTACGTCTGTGTGAGTCCTGTATATTGTCCAAGTGCAGTGCCACTGAGCTTATGTCTGGTTTCAGTATTCTGGCAGCTGCTGCTGAAGGCCATAAGGACCCAGTGGCTGCAGAAGGAAACATCCTAGGGCCGCAGGCTGCAACCCAGGAAGACGTTCCAAGGGTGGAAGAAAGTCAGGAGAGCCTGACTGTTACCTTTCGGAACGAGGGAAACAGAGGGCTCCTTCTACTGGGAGGGGAGTGGAGGCAGAATCCCACTCTGTCGGAGGTCGCGTTTAGCTGGCTGTCTAAGTCCAAACGCAGACGAGTGTGCTTGGAAGTGTTGGTGTCTCTTGTCCTTGTTTTGTTTTTGTTTTTTCTAATTTTTTTTTTTTTTTGGTTTTTCGAGACAGGGTTTCTCTGTATAGCCCTGGCTGTCCTGGAACTCACTTTGTAGACCAGGCTGGCCTCGAACTCAGAAATTCGCCTGCCTCTGCCTCCCGAGTGCTGGGATTAAAGGCGTGCGCCACCACGCCCGGCCCTGTTTTTTCTAATTTTTGTCATGGGACAGACTGTGGCGACCCCCTTGTCTCTGACTGTGGACCATTGGACTGATGTTAGGGTGAGAGGACAGAACTTGTCAGTGATAGTTAAGAAAAAGCCCTGGCAGACTTTCTGTACTGCGGATTGGCCCATTTTGGGGGTAGGCTGGCTACCTGAGGGAACTTTCGATTTACCCACCATTAGGGCTGTGAAGGACATTGTCTTTCAGGAAGGACAAGCATCACATCCAGACCAGCAGCCGTATATCACATTATGGGAGGATTTGGCATGATTCCCACCCCCATGGGTCCGACCATTCCTCCCACCCCGTCTTTCTGGCTCCAAGATCCTAGCTGTTCGAGAGAGTGCTGCAAAGGAGAAGCTGAAATTGCAGCCTGAGCAAGGTGGTGAGCGCAGCACAGCCGCCACCGCAGCCGCTGCCACTACCCCCACAGCCGTTCTGGGGACTGCCAGATTTTGTAGACTCTGGATCCCCGGGTTCGCTACTTTGGCAGCCCCTTTATACCCCCTAACCAAAGAAAAAGGAGAGTTCACCTGGACTAAGGAACATCAATTGGCTTTTGAGACTCTAAAAAAGGCACTACTTCAGGCCCCAGCCCTAGCACTACCTGATTTGAACAAGCCTTTGACTCTATATATCGATGAGAGGAATGGGGTAGCCAGAGGGCTCCTCACCCAAACCTTAGGACCCTGGAAGCGCTCAGTAGCCTATCTGTCAAAGAAACTGGACCCTGTGGCCAGAGATGGCCCTCCTGCCTCCGGGCAATAGTAGCCACGGCTGTGCTGGTGAAAGATGCTGATAAACTGACTATGGGCCAAAATGTGACTGTGGTGGCCCCACACTCCCTTGAGAGCATCATTCAGCAGCCACCAGACCACTGGATGACTAACGTTTGGATGACCCACTACCAAACCTTGTTATTGACTGAGCGAGTGACTTTTGCTCCACTCGCCACTCTTAATCCTGCTACCCTACTGCCTGAAGCTGATGAAACCCCCGTACATCAGTGTGAGGAGATACTGGTGGAGAAAACTGGGACTCGGCCAGACCTAGGACCGACCATGGCCCAGAGTGGGAGCCTGGTTCACCTATGGAAGCAGCTTCGTGGTAGAGGGTAAGCGTAGAGCCGGGGCAGCAATAGTGGATGGGAAGTCTGTTATATGGGCCAGCAGCCTTCCTGAAGGAACATCAGCCCAAAAAGCAGAACTTATTGCCTTAATTCAAGCTTTAAAGCTTGCAAAGGGAAAGGCTATCAATATTTATACTGACAGCCAGTATGCTTTTGCGACGGCTCATGTTCACGGGGCAATCTACAAACAGTGTGGACTATTGACCTCCGCTGGGAAGGACATCAAAAATAAAGAAGAGACTCTTAGCTTGATAGAAGCTGTCCACTTGCCCTGCAAGGTGGCAATCATTCATTGCCCAGGACATCAAAAGGGGACTGGAACGTTAGAAAAAGGAAATCAGGTGAGTAAGGAGGCAGCACAGGGGCCAATGACTTTGGTAGTTAAAACTACACCCGAGCAGGTTGAAGAGATCCCAGAAAGAAGGATCCTCACAGAAGAAGAGGGGCTAGAATACTTGACTAATATACAACGCCTCACTCACCTGGGACCCAAAAAGATGATAGAACTAGTCAATAGATCCCCTTACCATATCCGTAGACTACAGAAGATAGTAGAGGACCTCGTAGAGAACTGTAGAGCATGTGCTCTCACCAATGCTGGGTCCAGCAAGCACCAAGGAGGAAGATGCTTATGAGGAGCTAGGCCTGGGACCTACTGGGAGGTCGACTTTACCGAGGTCAAGCCAGCCTGATATGGAAATAAGTACCTTCTAGTTTTTGTAGATACATTTTCAGGGTGGGTTGAAGCATTCCCCACCAAGAGAGAAACGGCTAATGTGGTGGTTAAGAAGATACTCGAAGAGATCCTTCCTCGATTTGGGATACCTAAGGTAATTGGATCAGACAATGGACCTGCCTTCATCTCCCAGGTAAGTAAGATTTGGCCAGTCAGCTAGGGATAAATTGGAAATTACATTGTGCTTATAGACCCCAGAGCTCAGGACAGGTAGAACAAATGAATAGAACTCTAAAAGAGACCCTGACTAAATTGACCTTAGAGATCGGCAGGAGTGATTGGACAGCCCTTCTTCCTTATGCTCTATTCCGGGTTTGAAACACTCCCGGAGCCACAGACCTGACACCTTTTGAACTAATGTTTGGGGTGCCTCCACCCATTTATGTTACTGCAGAGAATAAAACTTGTCCTGACACTTCCCCCATTCCCTCATCTTGCCTTCTAGCCCGGTTAAAAGCTCTCAAAGTCATGAGGAAAGAAACCTGGGAGCAGTTGAAAGAAACTTATGTCGCTGGTGACTTACAGGTGCCACACCAGTTGGAAGTGGGAGACACAGTCCTGGTGAAGAGGCACTGAGTGGGGAACCTTGAGCCTCACTGGAAAGGACCTTACCTGGTACTGTTAACTACACCCACCGCCCTTAAAGTAGAAGGAATTCCCACTTGGGTTCATGCCTCTCACGTTAAGAGAGCTCCCCTGAGACTGATCGAGATGAGTGGACCTTGGAAAAGACTAATAATCCTCTTAAGTTGCGCTTGCGGCACAAGAGTGACTCTGAACAGAGACTTCAACCCTCATACTCCAATTCAACAAACTTGGGAAGTGCTTAATGAGGAGGGGAACATTGTTTGGTCGACCACCGCGGTACACCTCCTGTGGACTTGGTGGCCTGACCTCACGCCTGATATTTGTAAGTTAGCAGCAGGGTCACTTACCTTGGATATCCCCATCATACCGACCTTCATAAACCACCAGCTGAGGAACAGTGCGTCCCAAATGGGATAGGGGGCACGTTTGGGTGCTCGGGGCAGTTCTATTGGGCCAATCTTCGGTCTGCAGAATTTTATCTTTGCCGTGGCCAAGGCCAAAATCGAAGGCTTCGGCATGAGTGTGGGGGGACATCGGACTTCTATTGTGCTGCATGGGGTTGTGAAACCACAGGTGAAGCTTACCGGAATCCTAACTCTACTTGGGATCTGATCATGGTAAAGAGGAACAGCGGCTATGACGAGTCAAACCAAGGTGAGAGAGATAGTTCTAAATACCCTGTGAATGGGTGTTCCTTTAGTAACAGCCCCAATGGACCTTGCAAAGGTAAATATTGCAACTCCATACTTATAAAATTCACTGACAAGGGGAAACAAGATCATCAGAACTGGCATGGGGAAACAATTGGGGTTTGCGATTGGATGCATCAGGGCTGAAAGACCCTGGATTAATGTTCAGAATCAGACTGACAGTGGGGAGTCCCTCCTCATTGCCCATAGGACCTAATAAGGTCCTTCCTGAACAGGGCCCCACTGCAAGACCCAAACCACTGGCTCTGATAATCGACCCACCTATCCCAATAACTGTGAGCTCCCTCAATATCGTCATTCCCCGAGAACCCTCAACCACTAACCCTACAAATCCCTCGATGGGACAGAGACTGTTCAATCTGGTCAGTGGAGCCTTTTATGCCCTTAATAGCACGTTCATGGATGCTACTACAGACTGCTGGCTATGCCTATCCTCAGGCCCTCCCTATTATGAAGGGGTTGCCTTTGATGGAGACTTTAATAAAACTAGTAGTCATGCTTCCTGCTCATAGGGAAGAGGGAAAAAAATTAACCCTGATTGAAGTGTCAGGAAAGAGCCCTGGTCTCTGCATAGGGACCCCCCCCTCCTTCCCACCAACACCTATGTGGCTGGATTCTTTTTGTATCCAGGACAAATACCAACTATTACCTTGTACCATCCCCAGTTGGCTGGTGGGCCTGTAACACAAGGCTCACTCCACGTGTATCAACTAGTGTTTTTTACTTCTCTCGTGATTTTTGTGTCATGGTTCAGCTTTTACCCCGAGTGTATTATTATCCTGCCTCTCGCCTAGAAGATGAGTATACTAATGAGAGATTTAGAAGAGAACCACTCTCCCTTACCCTCGCTATGTTGATGGGGGCTGGTGTCTCGGTAGGGGTGGGAACGGGTGTGTCAGCCTTAATTGAGGGTAGACAAGGAATCAAGTCCTTAAGAGACTCTACAAATGAAGATTTAGGCATGCTAGAAAAACCTATCAATGTATTAGAAAAATCCTTGCCCTCCCTGTCAGAGGTAGTATGACAAAATAGAAGAAGTTTAGATTCATTGTTTTTAAAAGAAGAATGCTGCTTCTATGCAGACCACACGGGAATAGTCAGAGACTCTATGCAGAAATTAAGAGAAAGACTAGAAAAGAGAAAGCGAGATCTGGAAGCTCAACAGAGGTGGTTTGAGTCATAGTTCTCTAAATCTCTACATAACCCCCCAACTCTCGAGCCTCAGGGTCGACTCCTGTATCTCCTGCGAGAGATGCGTGTCTGCCCGGAGCTCCGGTAATAAACTGCCTCCTGTGCTTGCTGCAAGACGGTCTCTAGTGTTTCCTTGGGTGCGCACCATCCTGAGACTCCCTGCAGGGGTCTTACACCAGCGTCCTACCTGTAGTGTGCACATGATGGGAACTAATCACCCTGCAGTGGTGGCTGGAAGTTGGCACTGGAGCCAGGGTTCGGCCAGTGTCTAAGGGTTGCTGTGGGAAGTGCAGAGGTTGAGAACTAGGGTTAGGGACAGTTTGTTAGCAGTGACAAAGGCTCTTCCTTCACCCATTGACCCTCTGAGTATCATACTGCCTATAGTAATTCCTCTGATTTCTTACTCCTGCTCCTCTCTGTAGAGCAGACTATGAACTGCTCTGACCTCTGCAGTCACATGACTCTCATGTTGATGTGTGGATCAATGCCCAGGAAATGCTTTTCTCCCGAGAAGCTTCAAGCACCTCAAAGTCATCAAAGCAGTTGAACAGCTTCAAGGGCTCCTGAGCCTTGATGGGGTTGGGACAGTGAGAGCCTGATTCCTCTGACCAGCCTAGGTGTGACTGAGACACGATCCTGCAGGGCAGGGCCTTACTGCTGTTCCACAGTGTCCTACAGCTGGGGTTCCTCAGCACATCTGGAACCCTCAGCACATCTGGACTCCAACAAAACTGCTGTGGATTTCTAAGGATTTCCTTCACTTTGTAGTACCGAAGGCTGACTCCGTAATAGCTCTGAGTCTCTGGCTTTAAAATTCATTCTTCCTGAAGACCTGGTGTGACACTGTGGCTCAGGTGGAGATAAATATTTAGAGGGAGAAAAACCTGCAGAAGCCATCAAAAGGCTACATAAGTTGTGTGAGGAATTTTATCTTTGGCTGTGTGAGAATCAAAGATATAAATATGTAAAGAATGTCACAGATTTATCATTTTATTATCCTCCTAGGGCTGGAAATGCTGCCATTTTATGGGTTCCTAACACACACACACACACACACACACACACACACACACACACACACACGCACGCACGCACATGCAACACTCAAAATTTTCAAGTTCACAAGTTCTCAAGACAGCAAACAATACAGCAACCAAAGGCAATGACACAAGAAAATTCTTTCCAGAAAGTACACTCAGGCGGAGACATACCCTGAGTTTCAACTGGAGGCCCATGTAAATATCCCAGGCTCTGCTGAGGAACCCATCTAGTTCCCAGATAAGGGACACTCTGCCTTGTTTTTAGGCACCAGTGAATGCTCTGGCTGGTGACATTATATAGCTGAGTGGCCTCTGACAGCGTGACAACAGGGAAGTGCCACTGGCTACAGGCACACACAGTGTAGCCACCTGGATATAAAGCACGGATTCTAGAAAGGCTGTCTCAGCACTCAACGCACTTCCCATGGTAGTGGCTGCTGACTTCCCATGGGAGTGTTTTCAGAATCAACTTTGGGGTAAAAGTACGTAAAGCTGGAGGCAGGAATGGAGAAAATCCTGTGGAACAGCAATTTTAAGAAGGTAGAGGCTGCTTGGTGGAAAATCCCAGGGGAGAACACAATACTATTAACAGGAGATAGCTCCAGCTGGCTTCTGTGAGGGACCAGCCAAACCTATGATCATGGTGGGGACACAGAGCCCTGAAGCTGCTTTCAGTTTTGCCAATACTTTTTAGAGCTGAGGTCTTGCAAAACAATTACAACTTAATTACATGTAACAACACTGCAAAATTAATTTTGTCTTTTTTCACCATTAGGTACATTTCATATAGATGCCCAGAAAAATTATGGTGTTTACAATCTATGGTGTCTAATGTGTGGATTCAGACATTAATTTATAGGGTTCAGGGTTTGTAGACTGTAGGACATAGCAATGCACAGCCCCGGGATAATGGTTAATATTGATTACCAACTTGAAGAGATTTAAAATTGCTGGAACAATAAATCTCTGGCATGTCTGTGAGGGATTATCTAGATTAGATCAATGAAAGCAGAAAGACTCAAGACAAATGTGGTCAACACTCTGGGTGGACTGCTGTCCTGAGCAGAACAGAAAGGAAGCCTTGGCTGCCAGCATCCACCACCCTCTGCTGCCGGCCTCTGGATGCTAGAGGGCCAGCCAGCAGCTTCAACTTCCAGTCACTATGCCCTCCCACGCCCTCCAGCTGTGAGCCAATGAGAACTCTTCCGCCCTCAGGTTGCCTCAATCTGTTACATTGTCTCAGCAACAGAAAGTTACTAATGCGCCCAGGAGATGAAAAAGGCCCAGTCAGTGCTAAGTGTCTATGGCGCTTCTATCTTGGCTCAGAATAAAATGTTACATCCAACAAGTGCCCCCTTAGCCCCCAAACCTAGCTGAATTGGAGATTGTAGCCAGGTTACAGCAATTACAAAAAANTTGCCTCAATCTGTTACATTGTCTCAGCAACAGAAAGTTACTAATGCGCCCAGGAGATGAAAAAGGCCCAGTCAGTGCTAAGTGTCTATGGCGCTTCTATCTTGGCTCAGAATAAAATGTTACATCCAACAAGTGCCCCCTTAGCCCCCAAACCTAGCTGAATTGGAGATTGTAGCCAGGTTACAGCAATTACAAAAAAACAACCAACCAACCAACAAAACAAAACAGCAGCAACAACAAAAACAAACAAACAAAAAAACAAACAACAACAACAACAACAAGCTTTCTCTACTTCTTAGATTTAAATTTGTGTCCTAAGATTGAACGTTTACCTTGTTAGCCAGAGTCTATAGGACTTTGTATTAATTAAACTCAGCATTTATCGCCAATTTCCTGCATGTCTATTAGTTTAAAGTAACATGCTAAGATGAAAGCCAGCAGACATGAACAGATGAGAAAGGAATCTTCCAAGGTGATGGCCCTGGAACACCAGCAAAACATTAATACATTGCTAAAAGCAAATAAGTAACATTTTAGCTATTGGAACTGTTAGTGTCTATAAGGAAAACATTAATTATTGTGCTTATTGGCATTATTACTTTGCGATAATCTACCTTTAAGAAATGGTGTCCTAAGGCTAGAGATATAGCTCAGCAGTTAAGAGCACTTGCAACTCTGCCTGGGACCTGAGTTCTGTTCCCAACACCTATGTCCAGGAGCTCAGAACCATCTCTAACTCCAGCTCTTAGGGATCTGACACCTCTGGCCTCTGTAGGCAACACATACATACACACCTACACATAATTACTAATAAAATAATTCTTATAAAGATGAATGACTGTAATCAAAACACTCTGGAGAGTGAGGCTGGTGGATTGTGAGGCTAAGGCAGAATGAGATCCTAAGAAAGGGGGAGGAATGGGGAGGAGTGAAGGAAGAAGGGAGGAGAGAGTGGGGAGAGGAAGGGGTAGGAAGGAGGAAGGAGGTAGGAGAGAGTGGAGGAGGGAGGAGAAAGTGGGGAGAAGGGGGAGGGAGGAGAGTGGGNAGGGAGGAGAGAGTTGGGGGAAGAAGGGAGGAGGGGTGAGGTAGTGGGGGAGGGAGGGAAGTGGGGGAAGACAGTGTGGGGAAGGAGGGAGGGAGGGATGGAGGAGGCATGGAGGGAGGGAGGGAGGAAAGTGGGGGGAGACAGTGGGGGGGAGGGAGGGAGAGGAGGTAATGGCTAGAAAAAGAATCGTGTTTTGTTCCCCAGTATACCAGGGAACCAGACACACACACACACACCTTTGTACACTACAGAATGCAGTGTCACCGTGTGGATGCACAGACAACATTCTTCTTAATACAAATAACTGACCAGGCCATCTTAACTGACTCTGCTCTGTCCTTAAGTGACTCTCACACTTACTTGTTCATGAGTCCCTTAAGACAAATAGGAAGCCAGATACCCATCCTAGCCGGTCTTATAGACTTCCTCAATACCAGCTTAAACAGGTTCAAGAACATCATTTCTGGGATATTTAAATATCCACTCTTACAAAAGCACGTGTTTAGCTGCATTCTATGTGCACACGTATGTCCACATTTATGATGGGACACACAGGTGTGCCAGTGCAGGTGTGTGTATGATGTAGGGGTAGCGCTCAATTTTGGGTTTGGTCCTCAGGAGCCAATCACTTCACTAAGACCCGAGGTTTGTCAGTTCAGCCAGGGAGGCTGGCCAAGGGGACGGGATCTACCCACCTGTCTTACCCTCCTCAGGAAGTGCAAGTTACTGTCCAAGGTGGCTTCTGGGATTGACCTCACGACCTCTGAGGTGCCTGCAGGGCCAGCAGTTTACCAAATGAAGCTTCTCCCTCAGCCAGTGTCTCCCTATGCTTTTAAGTAAAATAATGGAGTCAATTCCAACGAGTTTTGATGCTGTCATCTGTTTAAAGACTACATGAGCGTGCTCTTCGATGACTGGGCATTTTGTCAATGCTTTGCCTTTACGAGTTTTTTTTCCATCCCATTTCCTCTACATAATTTTACCCTGATATCACATAAGGTCGTGCTTTGAAAATACTGTGTTGATCATCTTGTTATCTTCTCTGCTACAAATGCATTTCAAAGCTGAAATTTATAAGTATGTATTTCTTCTGCAAGCATGGAGTTCAGGTCACTGCTATTTTTCTATATTGTGTTTTTAATTATTGTTATTATCATTATATTTTATGTGTACTGAGTGTTTTGCCTATACGTCGGTGCAACATGTATATGTCTGGTGCCTGCAGAGGTCAAAAGAAGGTGCTGGATAGTCTGGAGCTGGCGACACAGATGGTTATGAGCCATGACGTGGGTGCTGGGAATCAAACCCAGCCCTCTGCTAGAGCAGCCAGTGCTTTTAACTGCAGGGCCATCTCTCTCCCTCCCTATTGTATTATTCTTCGTGATTATTAGTGAAACATTGTCTTATTAAGGAAATGTAAGATGCTGGGTGTGGTGGTGCACACCTCCCAGCACTCGGGAGGCAGAGGCAGGCGGATTTCTGAGTTCGAGGCCAGCCTGGTCTACAAAGTGAGTTCCAGGACAGCCAGGGCTATACAGAGAAACCCTGCCTCAAAAAACCAAAAAAAAAAAGAAAAGAAAAGAAAAGAAAAGAAAAAGAAATGTAAGTACATCTTATTTTGGAATATATATATTTCGTTAACAGGTAAAATGTTATTTAGACCCCACACATTAATCTAGTGGGTCTTTTTTTTTTGAGTTCACATAAACTTGAAAATTATTCAATACTAAAATGAAAGAGGATTCACATCAGCTCAATCCTAATTATCTTTTAATGCACATAAGTGCTGGAGAATCACTCACCAAAATGGTCGGAGTTTAGTCATAATGGATTTTCCATTCTTCGTGTTCAGAGCTAGTTACCCCCAAATCACAGAGTACCCTAAATCAGCAGTTACATTTTCATGATCTTTCCTTTGGTCCTTTCAAGAGCTCCTTTTCAATAGCTCAGACTGCAAAGGATGTATTATCAGGTCATTAGAATGAATCGTTTTAGTTCCAGGAACACAAATGTTTCACAGAGATCTATCAAAATACCATTAATTAAGTCATTCTCTTGCTACTCATGACCCTGAAAATTAGAACCAGAAATTGTCTGTTATCCTTTTTTTCCTAAAAAAAAACAAGGACCTTTATGATTGTCCAAAACTTGCGTCTGTCAGGATATATTCCAAGGGGCATGGCAAGTAGTAAACAGACACTTGATATTTGGATGATTGAATAGACAGATAGATGATCTTCATTTACAGTTGAGGACTGTCAAGTGTTAATTATTCCTCTACCAAAGTCTGAGAGAGACCTTGAGCCTATGTGAATGCAGTTGATTTTAAAGCCAGTTCGTGACCCAACCACCTGCATGTTACAAGATGTAAATCTTGTAAATTCACAGTGACAGTAATAAAGTCAGGACTCAAAAGTAGCCATCAGCCCAGGCATCGTGATGGTTAGTGTGCCCTGTAGAACAGTCCTGTATTGTATTATTCTGTACTCTGGAGGTACACAGCAGAAACCAGATGGATTGGCTTGCAGAAAGATGGTAAGATTGCAGTAAGAAGGTGTAGTATTCCCATAAAAATAAAAAAAAAATGGATTTAAAATATTCTTTTTTTTTAAAGTATTGTGAGACTGTTGCTTCTATACATCTAAATAAATGTTTTTTAAATGCCCTTGGGGCTAGAGATGGCTCAGCCTTTAGGAAAACCTCCTGCTCTTCCAGATAACATGTTTGTGGGGCAACTCATAACCACCTATAACTCTACTCCAGGAGAACCTACTCCTTCTTGCAGTCTTCTCAGGCACCCACATACACATGAGAGAGAGAGAGAGAGAGAGAGAGAGAGAGAGAGAGAGAGAGAGAGAGAGAGAGAGAGAGAGAATCTTACAAGGACACCCTTCATATGTTTCATTTCACAAGAATAAAATGGTGATTTGTTGAAAATAAAGAAATGTTTTCTCCTTTAAAGTTTTGCAAAATATGCAACTAAAAAGTATTCACTTGGTCTTCATCTTTAAAATTAATGTTTATTACTTTAAGTGATGTACACTTGTAAGTGGGGAGTATGCGCCCATGGAGGCCAGAGGTATTAAGTGGCCCTGGGGCTGGAGTTGCAGGTGGTGGTGAGCCATGCAACATGATTACATGTCGAGCCATGCAACATGATTACCGGGAAGCAAACTCAGGTTCTCTGCAGGAGCTCCCACCCGTGTATCCCTCACTTGCTCAAAGTGTCTAAGATGAAATTTACTGTGGGAACCGATCTCCCAGGTGACAGGGCTCACGGGCAAAAGGAACCTCCAAGGCCACGCCCACATTCAACAGCAGGAGCAGCTCCTGTGCGGCCAGAGGGTGAGATGATCTCCTCCCCAAAATTCAGAGTCCTCCAGGCTGGGCCCAAGAGTTGCCAAAGAGGCTGGAGACCAGAGCCTGCACCCCAACCACCAAGGAGTCATTGCTGGGAGTCCCTTCTACAGCTCTCCGTGCTCTCTGGTCTCCATGTCCCAGTGGGAAACCCTCACAGAAGCAAGGACAGTCTTTCTCCACATGGCATCCTAATGGTGAGAACAGAGACCAGCACACAGTAAGCGCTTAATGTGTGTTGAACCAGTAGGAAATGAATGGAATCCGGTCTCTGAGCTCTCTGATTGCAGAGAGGGTGTAAGGGAATGTACCAATACGATCTCTTCCTTCTGTACAGATGCACCTGCAAATAGGTTTCAGCTACCAGCACCCCCAGTGCAGCCAGGGACCCAGAGAGACCCAGGGAGACCCAGGGAGACCCAGGGGGCCCAGAGCAACATTACCCACTTGTGACTAAGGACATCCATTGGCCTTTTCCAACATGGAATGGAATTTTATCTGATCACACTGACATGAAGTCTTTGCACACAGATGGCTTAAGTTAGCTGGGTGTGGTGGCGCACACCTTTAATCTCAGCACTTGGGAGGCAGAGGCAGGTGGTGGATTTCTGAGTTCCAGGCCAGTCTGGTGAGTTCCAGGACAGCCAGGGCTATACAGAAAAACCCTGTCTTGAAAAACCAAGAAAAACCCTGTCTTGAAAAACCAAAAAAAAAAAAAAAAAAAAAAAAAAAAAAAAAAAAAAAAAAAAAAAAAAAAAAAAAAAAAAAAAAAAAAAAAAAAAAAAAAAAAAAAAAAAAAAAAAAAAAAAAAAAAAAAAAAAAAAAAAAAAAAGAAAGAAAGAAAGAAAGAAAGAAAGAAAGAAAGAAGGAAAGAAAGAAAGAAAGAGATAAAGAAACAGATGGCTTAAGGGTTTTTTTGTTTGTTGTTTTTGTGTGTGTGTGCTAACCTGGATCTATAAATCAAACAAAGTGCTAACTATTACAAGAATCTTCCATGCATATTTCCAAACTGGAATAGCATCCCTGTATTTTCCCATTAAAATCTTTTAGAACGGAAATGGCATGGGACATTATAAACGAGTCAAGGCTTCTTAAGCCTCCTTTACACTTGGGCCTGTGTAACTCTCAACCTGTCTGGTCTTCCCCAAGCCTAACCTACTGCCCAGGAAGTGGTTTCTCCTCTTCAGAGGTCCTGCACAGCAATGCCATCTATTCATATATGTATGTATGTATGTATGTATGTATGTATGTATGTATGTACATATGTGTATGTATATACACACATCTATACTTATACATATTTATGCACATATATGTAAATAGATAAACATATACATATATATTAACATATTGTATATACAGATATATATTTCAGGTTTTTTTTTCTTTTTGAGACAGATTTTACTGTGTAGCCATGAATTCACTTTGTAGACCAGGCTGGGCTTGAACTCAGAGATCTGCTGCCTCTGCATCCTGAGTGCTGGGACTAAAGGTGTAGGCCACCACTTGGCTCCTATTTATCATATTTTTAAAGAGAAAAAAGGGGGCTGGGATTGGCTTAAGTGGTAGGCACTTACCCACCATGTGAGAGGCCCTGGACTAGTAGGGGTTGGAGGGAGAGAATTTGAGAATGTATCCAGTTAATAATAAACTATCCATACATCCCATGACAATCCAAAGGTGTGCATATGTTTTATCTCCAAGCAGGGAGGCATTTAGATTTTTGCTGTCAGCCCAAAGGGGCTTAAATAATCATCCTCCAATATGGCAGTAGGTCCTTGGCAGAATACCCAGGAATTTGGCAACAAGAGAAGCAAGCAAGCAGGTCATGAAGAATTTTGACCAGCATAAAAACAAAACAATATTCTCTCTGTCTACACAGGAAGGAACTTGATCTTCCATGCTCCCGGCAACAGCTGGCCAGTGTTCTGCCACACTGAGGCCTCAGTGAGCTCTGCAGGCCGGAGCTCAGCCCATCAGAACTTGCCTTGGTGGGTCTCCTAGCACCTTGAAATTAAAGGCCATTGGGAGGGGTGTCAATGGTTTCTTATGATAATCTGCTATACTCATAGATTGATGTCTAGCCCAATCATCACCAGAAAGGCTTCGTCCAGCAGCTGACGGGAACAGACGCAGAGACCCACAGCCAAACATTAGCTCCGGAAACTCCGTGGAAGAGGAGAGGAGGATTGTAGGTTGAGGTCACCCAGGGGAACATAGCCAGTACGAGATCAGATCAGCAGGACTCATGGGGCTCTCAGAGACTAAAGCAGTTATCACAGACCCTGCATAGGTCTGAGCTAGGTCCTCTGCATGTACGTTATGTTTGTAGCTTGGTTTCTGGGGGACCAGCCTTGATATGAGTGCTTGTGCCTTGACTTATCGTGTCTTGTTATGCTGTGCTCAGCTCATATCCCTGGGAGGCCTGCTCATTTCTGAGGGGAAATGCAGAAGTGGATCTAGGGAAGAGGGAAAGCGTGTGTGTGTGTGTGTGTGTGTGTGTGTGTGTGTGTATGTTTGTGGGGTCCTGGGAGGAGGGGAAGGAGGGGGAAGGAGGGGAATTGTGGTTGGGATGTAATGTATAAGAGAAGAATAAATAAAAAATAAACCTCAACAATCGTTTGCAAGAATATTAATATGAAAAAAAAAAGAAATGGAAGGCCATGGAATAATAACTCTCGTGACATCTTTTGCAGAAGCCAGTCATTGATGCAGTTTTGATGTTGAGCGTCAGGTAAAAGGTTGTTAAATTGTCAGGAGAAGAGCTGGCTTTCCTGTGCTTGCAAAGTGGAAGTGAGCGCCTGAGGTGAAGGTTATTCTGTGGCTGCTCACACTCAGCCACAATGCTCCTTACCACAATGACAGTGTCAAAATCAGTTTCCTAGGGAAACACAGTACCAGTGTTTGGGCACCCACATGTGGCTTTAGACACAGGGGAGTCTATGATTTCCGGTGGGTAGTGCCTCTGCTCACACCATCTCTCTCTGGATGAGCAAAGCTGACCTATGGGGTCAGAACGGATGTGGGTACCTGACCCACAGAGCCATCCAAAGCCGTCTCCACACTTTACTTCCAGTTCCCTTGATTCATATCATCATATACATCCTGTTTTCACTCCTTCATTGCTCTATGACTGCGTTATTCTAAGGAAACAAGTTCCCCTGTCCTCTAAGCTGGCTTTGAGTTCATTCTATATCTGAGGACAGTCTTGAACTTTTGATCCTCCTGTATCTGTCTCCTGAGTGCTGGTTTGCACAGCTACACCCATGTGTGTGTTGCTAGGGATGGGAGCTCAGAGCTCTGTGCAAGACAGGCACGTACTCTATCAACTGGGACAAGCCCTACCCTCCACCCCCACCACACGCCCACTCCACCCTACCCTTGCCATATCTTTTCTCCCTTGTTTTGCTGTCTGAATTGTGGCGTTCGTGCATAAGCCTGTTAATACCTGTTCCAAGATACAATGTGCTCACTCACAGCAATCCCCAGATCTTTCCATGGTGCTCAGTGGGGATATGAAGCACGGCAGAGGAACTCTGTAGTGATTTGATCATCCCAGCTTCTTATGCCTGGTGACTAATGTCTACGTCCTTTGTGTAGAGCTGTAACATGCTAAGACTGTAAAGCCCAACCAACTCTGTTTTTGAAGAAACTCCATCTTGTGCAAGACCAGGGGCTAAACTCCAATTCCAGGAAGAAAACTACAAAGTCCACTTGAGCGACATCTCATGGCACCACCGCCACCCCCTGACAATAGCTAGTCAGGCTGCAATAGCAGAGTCAAGGTACACATAGATAACTTAAGATATCCTGCAGGGAGGAGATAACCTAGCCATCCTGATTGTCAGGTGGTTTTCCCCCCATGTTCAGTTCGTGCAGATTACACCAAAAATGCAGTTTTAAAAACATTAACTTGCTGGACTATATGGAGATTCCCCAAGCTTGATGTAACCACAATAAATACCTTCAGCCCTAAACCTGGAGATCTCCCTTCTGACTCATTGCTGCAGGGACGGTGAGAGTCCCTGCTCGAGAGCTTGTGATAGCCCCTGATGTGTACATCAGAATTGGCTCGTCGGTGGTCTTTGGGGTCCCCTTTAGTCCCTTACAGTCTTTGGGGTCCCCTTTAGTCCCTTACGGTCTTCGGGGTCCCCTTTGCTTTAAATTTGCAGGTCTCAGACAGGTCTAAGGATCCCTACAGGTCATCCGGATTCTCTCAAAGAGTCTATGAGATCAGCATTTAAAAAATGTTATTATTACCCAAGTGTGAGCTGAGCAAAGGTGACACCTGTGAGCAAGCCAGAGTGCATGAGGTCTCAAGCCTACGTGAGGAGCTGTAGGCAACCGAGGGAAGCTGTAAGAGAGAGGTGGTCTTCCCTAAGGAAGAGACACCAATGGGTTGTCCCATGCCAAATGGGAGCTCTGAAAATATACATACATGGAACATTATATGGACCGAATAGTCATCTTTAGGAATATATGAATAGAACATATATGTACATACATATACATACATATTTACATACAATAATAACTGTGAAAAAAGAAGCCATGGGGTATGTGGGAGTGTTTAGAGGGAAGAAAGGGGAGAGATGTAATTATATTAATAATCTCAATAATTAAAAACCTATCAGTTATCAGCTATGAGGATCACTGTCAGTACAGTGCCAGCTGTGCAAACATGGGAACCTGAATTTTGATCCCACAGAAAAGGTGGGCATGAAGGCATGTCTGCAACACCTGCATGGGAGGTGGAAACAGGGACATCCCAGGAGCTCACGGGACAGTCAGTCTGGCCAAAGCGATGAGTTCCAGGTTCAGAGAGAGAGAGAGAGAAAGAGAGAGAGAGAGAGAGAGAGAATAGGTGGAGAGTGACTGAAGCAGACATTCAAATACATGCAGGTGCCTCACCTCTGACTGTAGCTTGTTCATACGTGAGCATATGCGCACACGTGCAAAGTGCATCTGTCAGTCACTACTGGGAGAAAGAACACAACCTCGCTACTGCAGATTCCTATGTTTCTAGTCTTCCTAATAAGGAGCATCATACATCACACCACATATACCTAGGGGGCTTCTGAACAGCAGTCACAGAGGACTGAGATGAAATATTTTAAATTTTCAAATTTTCCTTTAAATATTTGTTCCAGATCCAAGTAAGTGTGTCATGGACTGAATACAGGAGAACCACGTCCTTAAACTTCCTACCCCTGACTGGGGAGACAGCCCTGTAGAAACTCACGAGTGACCATTTGAAAGTAAGGGGCTTTGCGTGCTACAGGCCTGGGCGGTGGGGTTCTGAGTGACAGCTTTGCAATCCAGAAAGGCCCAGGTGGCTTCCACACAGGTCTCTATTAATAAGAGTTAATAGGCCAAATTCCATGGGATGCAGCTACCTGCCTCTTTATAGCTGAAAAACTGTTAATTAAGTCAGAATAAAGGCCCTCTCAGGAACCCCTGGGGGGCTTCAGAGAACTTCCCTGCAAAGATTCCTATGACCCCAGATCACAGCAGCCACTTGAGAATGTTTCTGCCTTCCAGCGCAAATGAGGCAGACAGAGCTCTGCCCATCATCCTGTAAACTGTGCAGAGGGGATAGAAGACAGCAGGTCAGCAGGAGATCACCACAGGGGAAACAGTGATTGACAGCTTGAGGACACCCCAGCGTGGTCACACCAGAGTGAGGACACACCCCAGCATGGTCACACCAGACTGAAGACATCCCCAGCATGGTCACACAGTTGGTGAGGCCTGGTGACAGATATCCAAGATGCCTGGAAACTGGGCAAGTCGGGAGTCTTGTGAACAGATTCAGAAGATGGTCTGAGAAGCGAGCCTCTCTTATGTGTCTGTGACTCTCCCTTCTGTCACTGTCAGTGTAGAGCATCCTCAATAAGAAAGACTCAGAGACTCACAATTTTTCTCAAAGCTTGGCACTGGAGCCAAACTCCTGCTTCCCACCATCTTAACCCCAGAAGGGCATCTCCCCAGGACCCTGGTCACATCAACTCCTGTGTCTTGGACACAGATGTTCCAGAGCACAGGAAGGATCAGGGTGCTGCTGATTTGCAGGAGGAAAAAGGATGGCAGTGTCTCACCCAAGCTTTTACCCCTGGTCTGGTCACAAAGATCTAACCTCTATTCACCTACTAAGCCAGTGACAGAAACCTAAGAAGACACCTCCCCGGAAGAAGGGTAACTGTGTCCTTCAATTCTGGAAAGAGGAGAGAAAAGTGGGTGCCTGCTCTCAGCTGGGGTGCAGAGAAGCAGAGGTGTCCTGGGGCCATGTACCTGCTGACCAGACACCTGTGCACCTGAGTACCTGGCCAAGTGATGTTATGTGATGGACATCCCAGTGCAGAACTTGGCAGGCCCAAAAGCCTACAGGTGCTCATGAGACAAGAGTTTCAAAAGGAACTCATTCTCCTGGGAAGACATTCTCACAACCAGTTTTATCCCTGAATTTAGTCTGGTGCATAGATCATTCAGTGGGAATTTTTATATTAAGCATAGAATGAATCCTGACATAAGCTAAGACTTCCAGCGTTCCAATGCTCCTAGAGAATTCTTGATTTTCCGTGGGAATTCAGTATCTAGAGACAGAGAAGCTAATTAGCATTACATAGGGAGAAGCCAAAAGCAGCCAGCCTGGTCTACAGAGTGAGTTCAAGGACAGCCAGGACTACACAGAGAAACCCTGTCTCGAAAAACCAAAATAAAATAAAATAAAATAAAATAAAATAAAATAAAATAAAATTTCAATACAAGCAACTAACGTTTGTTTTATATATATATATATATATATATATATATATATATATATATATATACACACACACATATATATGTTTTATATATATAATGATAGAGCCCCCTCCCCAAGCAATCTCCTAAGATGAATTGGCTTATCTTTATCTTAGAAAAATTAAACTAAGGATGATTCCGTTACTTGCTGAAGGTTGCTTAGCGCTTCTGTGGCTGAGTTGACCTTCAAATCCACGTTCAAGGGCTGGGGACGTAGCTTTATTCTAACATGCTTACCTAGCATGGATGAGACCTTGAGTTTGTTTCCAGCACTCCTAAAAATACAAATGAAATAAAGAATGCAAGTTCATTTTTCTATACAACATCCTCCAGAGAGGGAGGTGGCTTGTGTGCCCAACAGGCCAAAGTCAGAGTTCTGCAGTCATTTAACGAATGTTTGTGACATCATGTGGTGGGAGGCATAGAATTTCCTCTCTACATTGCTGCTCTTCACTTCCTGTTTCTTCTAAGTTGCAGGGGTAGCTGTGCCAGAGTCACCCAGAGCACTGAGAAGCACCCCTGTGAGAATGAAGTCACTTCTGCACCTCTCTCTGGTGCCTCAGCCTGTAAGAGTCTGTGGTTGCTAAAAGTAGTAGCATTCAGCATGGTTACAATGCCTTGTCAATTTCATTTAAAACTACACTTTTTGAAAAGAAATAAATTCACCTTCAAAAAGTCAAAACTTGCTACAAACCAGAGATACTATACAACAAAAGGAACTCTACAAATGTGGGTCCAAAAAATTATGCTCTGAAGTCCAACATCCAGGTGAGAGGAGTCTCCCCGCTCTGTGTAAAGAACAAGGAGAGTTGGCTCCACCCTAACAGTGAGCTGTAATGGAAGGGCAACAGTCTTACCCAGGAAGATGCCAGCTGCTTCACAGAGAGCTGAAATGTCACCTCAGCTGCCTGCTGCAGATCACAGGGAGAGCCAAGGGGCTGTTGTGCAATTGAAATGACATTGGCTGAAATTTCAGGGAGGGTCCCCAGGACCCCAGACACAAGGGAGTTGATGCTCTGCAGGACTGCACTGCAATCTGCCACAAGGGCTGAGAGCAGACAGAGCACCAGAGTGTGCTGTGCTGCAGTGCCTGCTGGAGCTCCCCAGGCTAGACAGCTCACTCAGGACAAGAGAGCCTAGCAGCCTGGGGCTCTTGCCTGGCCACTGCCCCCATAAGCCACGGAGGAAGCAGCAAATTCCATTAGCCTACAAAGTGCACGCAGAGACGATCACAAAGATTGAGTATCCATTGGGCGCCCGTTGGGGCTCAGCCTGCCCTGGAAAATGGAGCGGTAGAATCAAGAAATTATTAATTATTAAATTATTAAATTCGTCAGGGGAAGGCGACACCAGGGGCTTGAACCAGAAACTCAATTTTGAGTGGATCTAAAGATACAGCTTTACTGTTTGCATATGTGTATATATACATATGTGTGTGCTTGCATATATGTGTGCTTACACGTGTGTGTGTGTGTGTGTGTGTGTGTGTGTGTGTGTGTGTGTGATCTGATGTTTTCTGGATAATCAACATGCTGTTCAGGACTAGCTGCTAACAGCATTCTGAAAGTATCCTGATTTATATCATAAATGTATAGATTCCCAAAGTTTGAGAGACAGATGAGGATGGCGACCATCTCTCAGCCTTTTTGGAAGAACAGCTGAAAGTAGCTCTGAAATGGAAAGTCATCAGCTGGTACAACTTAGTTGAGAGTGGCTGGCCAGGAGCTCTGTTTGAGGTGTCCTGAATTTAAGATGTCCACAAAATATCCAAGCTGGGAGTAACACTGAACAAATTTCTGTTTGAGTCTGTAGCTTGGGAGAAAGATAAATATTCTAGTCATCACAGTGCAGAGTACTGGAGCAATTAGTCTCATCTGGTCACAGAGGGAATGTGTTTAGCGAAGAAAATAGGGTGGTGGCCAAACCAGGAACTACTGTAGCATGCGACAATACTGAAAAGGCTCAACTACTAGGGCAGGAGAGGGTGCAAAGAGCTGCATCCAAGTGACAGGTGTACAAGTGCTTTTGATTTTCTTGAAGAACGAAACCAAAGCATGTATACTTCATTCCTTCTTAGAATAGAGAACAAAACACCCATGAAAAGAGTTACAGAGACAAAGACTGGAGCTAAGACGAAAGGATGGACCATCCAGAGACTACCCCACCAGGGGATCCATGCCATAATCAGCCACCAAATCCAGACACTACTGCATATGCCAGCAAGATTTTGCTGAAAGGACCCTGATATAACTATCTCGAGTAAGGCTATGCCAGTGCCTGGCAAACACAGACGGGGATGCTCACATTCATCTATAGGATGGAACACAGAGCCACCAATGGAGGAGCTAGAGAAATTATCCAAGTTGTTTAAGGGGTCTACAACCCTTTAGGTGAAACAACAATATGAACTAAACAGTACCCCCAGAGCTGTGTCTCTAGATGCATATGTAGCAGAAGATGGCCTAGTTGGCCATCACTGGGAAGAGAGACCCCTTGGTCTTACAAACTTTATATGCCCCAATACAGGGGAATGCCAGGGCCAGGAAGTGGGAGTGGGCGGGTGGGGGATCAGGGTGGGGCGGGGGGTATAGGGAACTTTCGGGATAGCATTTGAAATGTAAATAAAGAAAATATTTAATAAAAAAATATTAAGCCGGGCGTGGTAGCGCACACCTTTAATCCCAGCACTTGGGAGGCAGAGGCAGGAGGATTTCTGAATTCGAGGCCAGCCTGGTCTACAGAGTGAGTTCCAGGATGACTAGGGCTACACTGAGAAACCCNGTACTTCTTAGTAACAAGGCAAATATTGTGCTCATTTACAATTAAATTCCATCAGTACTCACACTATAAGGATGAGGAAGCACAAAACAGCCTGAGGGGGCCCACGTATTTTCATTTTCTTTGCCTTGCTCATGAGTGGTTACTTTGTTGCTGGGAAAGCAAGGTCCCATTAAACATGGAAAGGGACATGGCATCTGTTTCCCCCCCCCCCCCCGCCCTGGGGCCAGGACAAGAGGGGAGGGAGAAAGCTCGAGAGGTAAGACTCAAAACCAAAAGTCCCAAATGGAAAGGAAAGTGACTTTAAACTATTTGACTGGATTCATATGCACAGGGCTTATTCTCTGTTTCCCTTTCAAGACTGTGGGGCAGATGTTTCTCCTAATGGATAAATTCTCAACTTCCAGCCACCAAAGAGGGTTGATAACAGCTCCTGACTGCGCTCCTAGCTCAGACCATGCTGAGGGCTTGCATAAGGGTAAATCTTTCTAGGAAAATAGTTTTCTCTGAGTACAGCATTCCACTGGAGCTCGTTAAATTGGCAGTTGTGTGATCTGCACACATCTTCTCTTGGTTAGATTAGAGATATTTATTCAATAAAAGTTTGAGAAGGAAGATTATGCATTCCCTTTGAAAAATCCCAAGCGCAGTCCATTCAAACAATCATGCACTAAATTGATTCCTACGTCTGACCTATGTGATTTTCAAATCTGTTGAATAGAACTCAAAGAATAAAATTTCTTTTGCCTTTTATGCGTGGTTGCAGATGAGGTCTCCATTAAGACCATTTTAGCCTGTAGAAAAATTTAAATGGCGTGCTAATAATAGCTAAATTCCAAGCACAGACCATTAGCACTGACCCAAGGCAAAAAGAATATATAGTCAGTGCCTCAAGGCAACACTTCCTCCTACTGTTACAAACCCGCTTCCACACGATCATAAACTACATCAGAAAAGCAGACTCTCTCTCTCTCTCTCTCTCTCTCTCTCTCTCTCTCTCTCTCTCTCTCAGGTCAAATGATACTGCTGTAAAGTCTACGTGACAAAAAATGCTCAGAACCGAAACGCTATCCTTGGATCCAAGTTCTTTAGTCATAGGTCACTATTCTGAGTAGTCTTCCAAGAAATAGCAATCGTATAGCCAGGAGGACAGGACAGAGCATGGAGTTCCAGCGATTCCAAGAGCATATAGCCAGGAGGACAGGACAGAGCATGGAGTTCCAGCGATTCCAAGAGCATATAGCCAGGAGGACAGGACAGAGCATGGAGTTCCAGCGATTCCAAGAGAGCCATCTGCTCTTTCTCCTCCACTGGCCTCTCAGAGTAGAGAGCCTCCTTCCACGGTGGCCCCATTGAAAATTAAAGCGAGAAAAATGGCAGAAATAAACCAACGATTATGAGTACAGCCACTATGTGGCGAGATGTTAGTAGTTTTACTCTGAACAAGGACATGCTGAGGGTTGGCATAACTGATACTGGGAGCTAGAGAGATGGCTCAGCAGTTAAGAGCATTTGTTGCTCTTGTAGAGGACCCAGGTTCTACTTCAAGCACCCACATGGTGGCTCACAACAATGCGTAACTGGTTCCAGTGCCGCCTTCTGAGCTCTATAGGCACCAGGCATGCATGTGGTGCACATACATATATGCAGGCAAAATGTTCATGCACATAAGTGCTTTAAAAACGATTGATGCATGGAAATACGTAGGACAATCCCTGATGTATCTAGTAACTATATATAATTATATAATTGTATATAATTTTAATAAGAGTTATAATCACTAAAATAACCACTTTAATGTTCCCTGGGAGATGTGGAGAGTTAGGGAAACCCCATAGCACTCTGGTGCCATCCTCCTAACCTGGTGATGCCAGGGTTAAGTGAAATAGCCAATATGTTGTGGGAGTTCATTAGAGAATAAAGCATATCCCTCTAGTGTCTAAGTTGGCAGCTGTGATCACCATTGTGATCTGGATTCTGTTTCCTACAACCATCAGCTTTTGCAGATGTCCCATGAACATTTCATATGCTAGCTTAGCTGGAAATCGTCAAACCTGTTAGAACAATAATTCCCTTACAGCATTAGACAAGGCAGCTCCTGTTATCCTTCCAACATCCACCTCAGACACTGCTGCTGACCGCATCACCACCAGCTATACAATGTGTCTCTGCCTGACATTTTTAAGACTGCTCTGTCAGTGAACCTGGAGCTGTCAGAGTTGGGGAGCCTGGCTGGCCCTCGGCGCCGGCTGTCCTCACTCCCACCCTGAGCACTGGCGATGAAGACACACGCTGTTGTGCCTCATTTTTACCTGGTCACCAGGGATCTAACCTCAAGGCGCCCTACTTTCAAAGTAAGCATCTATCCAATGAACCACCTCCAGAGTCCCAAAATATTTTAATGTATAAATGCATAAAATGTATAAAATCTTTTGTTTATTGAGACAGAGCTAAATTTTCTGGACCAATATTTCAAAACACGTAAAATAAGATTCAATAAATAAGAAGTTCCAGGCATTTTTGAGGCACAGGAGATTCTAAACAGAAGTCAAACAGAGACCACTTAGCATCATTCTCCAACTGAAATTTTTCTTTGCTGCTGATGTAACTTAAGATCTGTTGCAGGTTCTTGAGTCTGGTCTGGTTCTGTATTCTAGAATGAGTGTACTTAGTGGGGGAACCTGAAAAAAAAGGTTTGTGGCTTTGCTTGTTAACAACTATTAGTTCATCGAGGGTTCTTCTACAGCAGCAAAATCACAGAGCTGTTTTCCGTGTGGGTGAAACAGAGAGCAAGGACTTTGCAAGACTAGACTCCATCTTGCTTTGCCGTTGTGGGGACACAGGAAGGCGGGGAGACCACCACTGCCGAAGCTCGCCTTTCCCTGAGCCTTATTCCTCTATCAACATCACCTTCTGTCGTGAAAGACCCAATTCAAAATTGATTTTTAAAAAAGGATTGAGACAAACATCCTTAAAGATGCATAAAATCAAATGCTACTTGAACAACTTGAGAAAAATTATGTTTTAATTTTTGATAAAACTATACTGATATTCCTCATGGAAATAGCTCCAAGGAAAATCTTGTTAGAGGCCTCTGGCTTCATGGCTCAAAACAAATGTAAGAGACCAAAAAGAGCATCGCTGTACAAACTGTTTCCATAGCAAGTCAAAGTCACTGACAGTAAGATCCTAACTGAAAGGGGTTGGAGCAATGGCTTAGTGGTAAGAGCACTGGCAGCTCTTCTAGAAGACCCAGCTTTGATTCCTAGCACCCATATGGAGGCTTATATTGATCGGCAATGCCAGTCTGAAGGGATCCAGTGATTTCTGGCCTCTGTGGGCACTGCATACATGTGGTACATGGACATACATGCAAACAAAACACCCACACACATATAAGAAATAAAATAAAAATTTAAAAAACTATAATGGAATTGAAACCATCAAAAATATTTAAGAAAGATCCTGACTGAGCGGTATCAGTGAAGGAGAACATGCATTCCCTAGCTCTGACAACAGACATAGATTTGAGAGAGACTCAGAAGATAGATTACTGAAAAGAATGAAGTCAGTTGGGTCATTACATTAAGTCAAAGTTAATATGTATAATATCTATTTTCATGCTCATGTGCATATACCACAGACACACAGTCTGACTATATCTTTACGTCCATGCATGTATGAATAGGATAAACAGAAGAGCGGAGTTACTCTCCAGTTTTCTCTTTTGAGCTCTGAGCCCCATCCCTCACTCCCAAGTATATCCAGCCCACTCTAGACTTTCCTGCATCTCTATCCTGCAGCCTTTCTCTATGTCTCTCCATGTCTCATATTTCCAATTTCCATCTCAGAAACATGGTCTGAATTAAAGAAAATTAGCTCACTCAAAGATCTCCGGGCAGTCTGTTATCAGATTCTGTTTTCTGCAGGGAAAGTAGCTATAAATCAAGGTTTTGAAGCGAGTCTTGGATTATATGATCATTAATTTTGAGACAGTAAGATATTACAGATGGAAAATATCCAGAAATCCCTGTATCAGGAGCCACTTTGTCCTCCAGCCCTCCTCCCTCGGGTGACAGCTTGTGTTGCAACTGTGGAGAGAATTGGTTGCTTGCCAAGCCATGGCCTGGTGAGGAAGAAATCATATATGGGGTATGGTCAGAATAGCAGAATGAACTTTTCAGCAAAAATGTCAGCCCTGCATATGCTGGAGTTTCTAGAAGACGTTTCTGCCCAGCCACAAGGGGAGGCTGTGTAACCACACCTCTGCTGGAGATATCTCGGAGATTTCTAAATAATTCTCTTTGAGGGTTGCAGCATAGCAATATCTGTAGCTTGAAATACATCTCTGAACTTTTGAGTGTGTGGTTTTTTTATTTTAAAAATCCATTAAAAGTCATTTGAATTTAAATATAGCACTTAAACTTGGTTAAATATCATCTGACTTCAAAACAGAATATAGCTTAAAAGTCCAGGATGAGTTACTCTTCTACCTCTTCTGATGTTGGAGTCTACCCACACACAAAGAATGTGTGCTAATGGGAAGAGATAACAGGGCTCCCAACTAGTTCAGAAAGTTCTTTCTTTCTTTCTTTCTTTCTTTCTTTCTTTCTTTCTTTCTTTCTTTCTTTCTTTCTTTCTGGGGGGTTTACTTTTCTTTTTTATTGGATATTTTCCTTATTTACATTGCAAATGTTATCCTCTCTCCTAGTTTCCCCTCTGAAAATCCCCTATCCCCTCCCCACTCCCCCTGCTCACCAACCCACCCACGCCTGCTTTCTGGCCCTGGCATTCCCCTATACTGGGGCATAGAATCTTCATAGAACCAAGGGCCTCTCCTCACACTGATGACTGACTAGGCCATCCTCTGCTACATATGCAGCTGGAGCCATGGCTGGTGGTTTAGTCCCAGGGAGCTCTGGAGATACTGGTTATTTCATATTGTTGTTCTTCCTATGAGCCTGCAAACACCTTCAGCTCCTTGGGTCCTTTCTCTAGCTCCTTCATTGGGGACCCTGTGCTCAGTCCAATGGATGGCTGTGAGCATCCACTTCTGTATATTTGTAGGCACTGGCAGAGCCTCTCAGGAGACAGCTATATCAGGCTCCTGTCAGCAAGCTCTTGTTGGCATCTGCAATAGTGTCTGGGTTTGGTGGTTGTATATGGGATGGGTCCCCAGGTGGGGCAGTCTCTGGATGGTCATTCCTTCTGTCTCTGCTCCACACTTTGTCTCTGTAACTCCTTCCATGGGTATTTTGTCATTTCAAGACGGTAAGAGTAACTGTAGGATCACCTTAGATTTCTACTTCAAACGGACGGAAAGGGACTGATTTTTTTTATATGGATGCGTTGTTTGTTTGGTTGTTTGTTTAACAAAATTCCTAGGCAGGCAAGGTGGCTTGGTGTGTAAAATCACTTGTCCCACAAACCTGAAGGTCTGAATTCAATTCCCAGAACTCAGGTAAAAATGAACAGGGCAGTGGAGCACATCTGTAATCCAGCCCTTCTACCACAAGATAAAACACGGAGACACGGAGATATGGACACACGGAGACAGAGAGTTTCCTGAAACTTGAAGGCCAAGTAGGCTGGAGCATGGTGCACAGCATCAAAGAAAGACCCCGCCTCAAACACTGTAGAAGGTGAGAACTGACTCCTCAAACCTGCTCTGACCCCCACATGCATTCTATGACATGCTGTGTTGCGCTTGCATGCGCGTGTGTTCACACACACCCCACACACATTTTGTTTGTTTGGTTGGGGGAGGGATTTTTTGTTTGTTTTACAAACAAGAGGGAAAGGAGTACTCCCGAAGGTTAGTGGGCCCGGGCCCAGCCCCTCTGTCTGGATTAGCGTACTTGGAGAAGGAATGCCTTAGGCTGAGCTGGCACGGAGCCCCGTTTCCTTGACAACTCGCTCTCCAAATCTGACAGTAGGCGCCACCTGCTGTCCACACCAAGCAAGCACAACAGGCGGGCATCCTACTGGGAGTCTAAGAGGGAGATGCAGGTGTATTATTTATGCAGGCAGAGGAAGCTGCAAGGAAAGGCTCAGGCTGGAATGCAGTGAACAGGACCAAGAAGGCTGGAACCAGGATGAGGTGCTGCTACCCATAGGTAGGTTGCCACGAGTGATCATAATGTAACATACCTGACCTATATACATGGGGTGTCTGTGTATGTGTGCACATACATGCACATGCATGTGGAGGCCAGAGGAAATCCTTTGTTATTCCTTAAGCACTGTCCACTTTGTTTATTTTTTGTTTGTCTTTTAATGACAGGAAGACAAGGCGTGTCATTGGCCTAGACCTTGCTAAGTAGGCTAGCCCAACTTGCCCGTGAGCCTCAGGGATCAACCTGTCACTACCTCTGTAGCACCAGGATTACAAGCTTGTCATACCACCATAGCCTCTTTGTTTTGGTTTATTTGGGGTTATCAAGACAGGGTTTCTCTGTGTAGCCATGGCTGTCCTGGAGCTCACTCTGTAGACCATGCTGGCCTCAAACTCAGGCTGCCTCTGCCTCCCTAGTGCTGGGACTAATGGTGTGTGTCACTGCCACTGGATGGATCATCATGTTGTTAGAGCAAGCACTGCACTGACTGAGATACCATCCCAGCCCATTGTAGAAAACAAAATGTTCCTCTGTACAGAGCACAGGAATGGAAGTCAGATGATCTTATCGTTTCTGCCTTACCATTCATCAGCAGTTGATCCATGGCAGAGGTGTTGGTAGGTAACTCTGTCTATTCCCTTCACCGATTGTTTAACTCAAACCTCATGAGGGACACATGAAAGCTAAGGAGCTTAAGTTATTGTGGAGACATTAACTTTACACTAGAAATCAACTCAGAAAGGTTAAATCTTGAACTCACACAGCTTGTTTGGTGGTTTGAATAGGAACTGCCCCCATAGAATACTTGGCTCATAGGGAGTCGCACTTTTAGGAGGTGTGGCCTTGTTAGAGGAAGTGTGCCACTGGGAAGGTGAGCTTTGAGGTCTGAAGTGCTCAAGCCAGACCTAGTAGGGCAGTCTCCTGCTGCCTATGGTCAAGATATAGACTCCTCAGTTCCTTCTACAGCACCATGTCTGCCTGCATGCTGTCAAACTTCCTGCCATGATGATAATGGACTGAACCTCTGAAACTGTAAGCCAGCCCTAATGAAATGTTTTCCTTCATAAGAGTCGCTGTGGTCTTGGTGTCTCCTCACAGCACTAGAACACTAACTAAGGAAGCTCATAGGTGACAGAGTTGGAGTGGAAATGTTCTACGTCTCCCTGGGTTGCTAGTCAATTGGCTGGTGCCTAACAGCTGTTTACAAAGAAAGAAAGAAGTATCTGTGTGGCTTCACTCCCCAAACATCACCACACAGCACACACGGCACCACCCCGGCCACACCCGAAGATAATGTGCATGATTTATGACTTAGGATGGCTGCCTCTCCTTCCAATGCCTTCTCGATACTCTGGACACAAAGGCAGAAGACCAGAAAATAGGCAGGTGAGAGAGTTCTGAGTGAGGAACGGCCCCTGTTCAGAACAGGGCTGCTCTGAACCACTGGGAAAGCTTGGGTCTTTTGTGAATGTGTGATCTCCAGGCCTCGTCTAAACCCAACTGATCGCAGTAAGTCAGGGTTGCAGAGTTATGCCCACCCGCGCCCCTGTCCCCTGCAACATTGGCTGTCTGAATTTCTTTGAAGACCAAGAACCTTATCTAACCACAGTAGTGCATGCTCTCCATCCGTACTGCAGCACACCAGTCATCCGTACTGCAGCACACCAGTCATCCGTACTGCAGCACACCAGTCATCCGTACTGCAGCACACCAGTCATCCGTACTGCAGCACACCAGTCAGTCAGACCACAGCTGCACCATTTGCTTGGGCCAGAGACAAATCACAAGCACAAGGAAACAAAAACACATGGAGGAAATCAGACTGTCCCTCAGAGTGGTGGCATTTGTCTCCAGGAGCTGTTCTCTGACTCAGACCTCTGCTCTCTTGAAGGCACATCTGGAAGTCTGATTGCTTTCATCCGGCAAAGGCACGGGCCTGACACCTCTATCTCGTGTCTAACTTTCAATTTAGACTCTTGGGATTACTGAGAACGTTTCTCCACCTACGATCTGCACCATCAAGAAGGTTGGAGTTCAGTGCAGGGATGTGCATAACAAAGACTCCCAAAGCAGCTTTAGAGTGAATTACATCAGGCTTGTGGGTGCTCCGTGGAAGCTGGATAGGACTGTGAACGTGTCGAGGTTCAGCTGCTGTGTAGGGGGTACAAAGAAGTTGGCATAGGCATGAGGTTACACTAACATTCACAGGAAGTCCTAAAATGAATGGCTGGGAAGAGAGGGAAGGGAGTCACAGGAATAGGCAGGAGTGGAAAAGTTACTTTACTGCTACAAGCCTCGGTTCCCTCAATTGAAATGGGAAGACATGGTGGTTCTGAAAGCTCTGTGTGATTATCGGAAGCCTTGGCCTGACGTTTCGTGGCTGTGTATCCCTGACTTTGACTTTCTCCAATTTCTCTCACTTTTCTAAAATAAGGACAATAGCAGCAGAGCAGACTTACCGTGAAAATCACATAATGACACCAGAGTAATGCCCAGAACAGGTAGGCACTTGGTAAGTAGGGCAATTATCATGATGCCAGGAGCCAGGTGAGGATTGAGTAAGACCTGTGATGGTTAAACATCATTGTCAACTGGATAGAAGTTAGAATCACCATGGAAACCAACATCTGGGCTCATCTGTGAAGCATCGTATTGTACACTTCCTAATTCTGAAATAACTTTCCCTCAAGAAAAGTTACTTACATACATACATACATACATACAGACAGACAGACAGACAGACATGCTACAGTATAACACCCTTCATAAGATTTCACAGATTTGTTTTGCCCAACAACCAATGGTCTGCATATTGTCATGTAGGTTGTACAAGGTGCAATATTAGCAATCTCCCAGTGACAGCTTTTGTAAACAGAGCCTCCACAGGTCATGCAAGCATAAGCTCAAAGAAAGAAACAGAGTAGCAGCCTTAACATCTGTGTGAAAGCTTGTCTGAGAATAATAGTTCTAAAGTTCAGGAAGCCAGTTACTTCTTTAACAGGAAAAGAAAAGCTAAGGGTAGTACATAGGTGCTTTCACCATGGTAACACCGAGCGCTGGTGCACAGAATCTCTCTTTATTACTTTCTGTAATTTCATCTCTAAAAACTCCATGTAAGCATGAAAGAAGAAAAATGCCCAGAGAGAAAGCAAAGGCCAGAGAGACATATGGGAAAGCCAGTCAAAAGCACATAATCACGATTCATCGTCTTTCTGGTGTGCTGTGTATCTGGCTTGTTACCGTTTGGAGAAAGATATATGGATTTGGAGAAAATCTGTGCTTATTATAATGTGAAAATGTAGTTATTGTTTTGTTTATATTTGTTGGGTTTTGGTATCACTGTAAGGCTAGCTTCAAAGTTTTCCAGTGTTTTATGATAGCTTAGGTTGTGTGTACTTTTTGGCATTTGGCCATGTCAAGGAAATTTAAAGAGTTTTGAAGAGGACACATGTTCAATAATTTTTCAAGAGTTTAATTACAAGTTCCAGAAGGAAGCTGGAGAGATGGCTCAACAGCCAACTGTGCTTTCTGCTTCTCCAGAGGTCTGGAGTTCAGTTCCTCCCCGTATCAGTGTGCTTACAACTGCCTGTAACATCATCTCCAGGAAATCTAATGTCCTCTTTCTGGGTCCCATGGAGACCTACACAAGTATACACACAGGCACACACATACAGACACAAACATAGGCACACACACAGCCAAACACTCAGATAGACACACACAGGCATACACACAGATACACACACACAGGCACACACACATACACAGGCACACACAGGTACACACTTAGGCACACACACACAGAAATACACATACAGAGACATACACAGAGATAAATATACACATGCACAGGCACACACATACACTGAAATGCACACGCACATGTACACAGACACACACACTCTCAGGCACACACACACAGAAATACACACACAGAGACATGCATATGGCAAAGTCAGACAAGAACAGGATAAGCAAAGTAAGCTATGGGCTAATATTCTCCATAGAGGTCCACGATAGTCCAACTCTAAACAAGGAAACTAAATTCCACCACAGGCTAAACAGACCATTTGCTGGGACAAGTGGATCAAGTGGACTATATTCCCAGGATCCAAGGGTAGCAACTCACAGAAGTCCACAGACGTGTCCAAATGACTAAGGCTTAGAGAAATGGAGCTGCATAGTGCCCTGATGTGACCATTCTACATTGTGTACACAGAGCCAGTAACCAAAATAGACCTTGAAAAGATGTACGAATATTTAAAAAAAAGCAATAAATGTGGTATATGACACAAAGAAAATGAAAGACAAAAACCATGTGTCTACACATTAACTGATGAAACAATTGACAAAATTTAACATTCTTTTATGATTAAAAAAAAATACCTTAGTTGGGTGTGGTGGCGCATGCCTTTAATCCCAGCACTCGGGAGGCAGAGGCAGGCGGATTTCTGAGTTCGAGGCCAGCCTGGTCTACAAAGTGAGTTCCAGGACAGCCAGGGCTAGACAGAGAAACCCTGTCTCAAAAAACCAAAAAAAAAAAAAAAAAAAAAAAAAAAAAAAAAAAAAAAAAAAAAAAAAAAAAAAAAAAAAAAAAAAAAAAAAAAAAAAAAAAAAAAAAAAAAAAAAAAAAAAAAAAAAAAAAAAAAAAAAAAAAAAAACCAAAAAAAACAAAAACAAAACAAAACCTTGCCAACAAATTAGGCACAAAGAAAGATAACTAGACAGAATAAAAGCCATTTCTTCCCGATGACTCTAGTTTCTGTCTAGTTGACAAAACAAAACAAACAAAAACAAAAAACCTAACCTACCCCACCCACAAATAAGTGAATTTGAAACTATATAACCTAAACATATAGACAAAAGCTGTAATGTTAAAAGCAGTAACAACAAGAAAATCACAAGTGATACCTTCCCTATTGCTGGTCCAGGAAATGGTTTTGTCTTTTTGTTTTTTGTTTAGTTTAGTTTAGTTTTTATTTGGGGTTTTTTGGGGGGAGGAGGGAGTTTTTTGACACCAAAAGTGCATATCTCAAAGAACAGAAACTGTGGTTACACTAAAACAAAAAGCTTTTGAACCAAAATCCAAACAACAGTATAAAGAAGCAGCCCAGAGATTGAAAGAAAATATTTGCAATCCACCCGTTCTAATCAGGACTTAATATCAAAACACACAAGAAACTTAAATAACTCAATTTCAAGAAAACAAAAGCAGACAGCAGAGCAGCGCAGCTGGAAGAGCATCTCAGCGAAGGGCTAAGAGGTGTCGGTTTTAGCGCTGAGCAGCGGACAGCCGGGGCTCACAGGGTGCTCCTGCCTGGCCTGCCTGAGGCCCTGCCTTCAATCTCCAGCTTGGGAAAGAGAGAAGGAAGAGGAGGAAGATGATCATGAATCTGGATAGGTACTTCCCAGACAAAGTCGAACTACATAAAAAGTGTAAGCAAAGAAACTACAGGATACAGCATGTGGGGATGGAAACGAGCCCAGCCATTATGAGAAAGCATAAAACAATACAGAATTACCACGTGAGGAACAAATCTGATCTCTGAAGAGTTGTGTGCAGTTGTGTGCAGTAGTGTGTGCACCATGTTCACTGCAAGACTAGTAACTATAGGCAAGAGTTGGGAGACTTTCTCCTCCAGGGAGACACAAATAACACCTACCCTTCCTTATAAGGTCCCAACGATAAACCAACGTAAAGAATTCACTGGAGTTTGCCCTGGAACCAATGAGTTTGGTGGCTTACTCACAGCACATGGAGGAGGGTCCCTGGCAGGAGTGTGCTTGCCTCCACAGCAGCACACTGGAAGGTCTTTCCCCGGGGATGGATGATGGTTTGTCCAGATTCACATAGTTCAGCCTTTCCGTATGCTTCCCCAGGTTATATACTCCCATGACCTGATCCCCCAGGACTGTCTGGAGGGGTAGCAGGGGCCTCAGGTGAGGGTCTAGTGAGCCTCCCTCATGCCTCCTGCTATGAGAGAAGGCCAATAGTCTCCAGCCCATTTGTGATGAACATAAGCAGGCACGGCTGATCTCATGAAGAGGGTGGCTGCTTGCTCAAAGGATGAAGGTCAAAGGTCCATGTCAGGAGGTCACACAGGAGGTGAATGGAGCCAACAATATCATAGATTTCAAATGTTCTCTAGTTAATTACTCAGATTCCCACACTCTAAAATGACAAGCGCCTGGGGCAGAGGATTTTCTAATTACTATGATTTCACTGTTGTACCTTGTATTTATGAATCACAGCATCACACTGCAGCCTACAAATACGGACAAGCTTAATTTACAACGATGTTTTAAGAAGAAATGAAATTCTCTTGGTTTTTAATCAAAGGCTTGTGTTCACTTGTGACTTTTGAAATTCAGATGCCCAAAAATGGGATTAAAAGGTTAGGTGGTTTTCATGCCGATCTCAAAACCCAGAATAACGAGATAAAATCCTGTGACGCCACCGCTCTCTCCATCCTTACCAGTTAACAAAGAGCTCAGAAGATAAAGATGGTAAAAATATATCCAGGCCTTTTCTGGGACTCAAGGATGTGAGTAAAAGCAGAGATGAAGAGGCAAAGGCAGGGAGGCTGACATTCGAGGATGGATGCTCTGAGGAGCCTCAAGTTAGAGAGGCTGCTAAGCACCACAGCTGCCTGCCCTTTTGTTTATCCCTGAGCCCAAGACAAACCCTGGAGCCCTTCAGGGTAACCCACTGAGTCTGTACAAGTAGGAAGATTTCTGTGCAAAAGATGTGTGAAGCCCTCGTGAGGAAAAAACTGCACACAAGCACACAGGGCTAAACGGAGGAGTTTCCCCATTGTCCAGAGTTTGGCTTAACCCAGCATAAAACAATAGGGGCGGATTCCTGGGAAACATGGCCTCTGCCTGGCCTCTGCCTGGCCTCTGCCTGGCTGGATCCTGTGTCCAGGGTTTCCTGGTGCAGGAGCTGAACAAGCTCATTCACTAAAATTTCCATTGTTCTTGGACCTGAGCAAGTCTGCTTCCTGAGCACACATGTGTGCACATGCACACACACACACACACACACACACACACACACACACACACACACGAGCATAGGCACTTCTCCGAATGAGGCAGGACTGAGCACAGCTGGGGCTGAGGCAGAATAGGAGAAGGGGGTGAGTTTGGGAGGAAGGGTATGTGAGGGGCACTGGGAAGAGAGGGGAGGGAAGTGAATAAAAAAACAAAATAAGACCCCTTTCTCCCCTAGCTTGCTGTGACCCAGCAAGAAGAGACACAGCCAGGACACTCGCTTCTCACATTCTTCCATGGCTGCTTTGGCTGCTTCCTGTCTGCCTGCTGGCATTCAGGGGCAGTCCCATCATGTGGCTCCTTTGTCCCGTTTTTATTCCCTTAAGTCCCCACGTTCTCACCTGTGTCTAAGGAAGCTTGCCCACACCCTCACCTCTTTGGGTAATGAGGAACTCCCTCTCCTCTGGTTTGGATGGCTGACTGGGGCAACAGGATATGGCTATCAAATTTGTTTCATTTTGAGCCAATTCAGCTCATCATCATTAGTGGCTGTGGACCAGCCTCAATTTCCTGCTATCGGGTTCAGCCTGGAAGCCTGGAAAGGTCCAAGGCTGGGAATCAAAGGAATGTTTCACTATCCTGCCCAGAGGTGTGAACTTTGAAGAATAAACAAGGTAACTAAAGGAAGCTTCAGGATGAACCGTGAAATCCAGGTACAAAGCAAGAACAACAGAAACAGAAAGAAAGTCACGGAAAGAAAGAAAGAAAGAAAGAAAGAAAGAAAGAAAGAAAGAAAGAAAGAAAGAAAGAAAGAAAGAAAGAAAGAAAGAAAGAAAAAA